>WUQG02430430.1:0-14383 GCA_011317285.2 Androctonus mauritanicus | reverse complement strand
TGTTCCCTGATTGAAAGGGAGACAATCTTGCATGGACAGATATACCAGTAATATGATGCTTAAGATTAATAAGCAATACACAAAACATAAATAAATCAAATAAAATGAACTTTTAAATGTTGTAAATCAACATTTTTGGATTTGTACCATATAAATTCAATAAATGCTTATGCTCTATATATCAAAAAAAAATCTGAAAATTTTTTACATAAAATTGGATTTCTTAAAATCAGATATACGTAAGTTAAAAAAATCTGATATAAATATGCCTAAGATCTAAAATATAAAATTTTCATGATGAAAATTATTCAGATTTTTTTTTATATGTAAATCTTATTAATATTATATTATAAATCTATATTAATGTAATAAATATTATTATGTTAGGTTTTTGGAAAGTTAGTTTCTGGTGAAGCAGAGGGATTAGAAGAAAAAGAATTGTTAATAGGAAACCATTTAGAAAGACAGGGTCAGTCACATGGAGTTGAAACAAGCAATGATTTAAAGGAACACATGGTGGGAATTTTATTCAGTCGAAGTAAATTAACCCATCTACAAAAACAGGTAATTTTTATAATTTAAATTCATTGTTTGTTTCCAATATTGATGCACAACATAGAAATTTTTATTATTTATCAAATTTTTAAGTAATGTATAGATAATAAATATTGGTTTTTTTTTAATACTACATCTTCATTCATATCTGATATGGCTCAAATTATTTTTTATTGAACATATCATTTTCATAGCTTTAACTGAATTAACTGAATTTAACTGAATTTTTATTATTTCAATAAATTTTTATCTGTAACATTTGGTTTCAAATAATAAAATATGTTAACTTAATAGAACAAATTTGATTATAATTAATAAATCTTATTTATTCTCCACTAAGATTAATTTTAATATACACTTCATTCACTATAAACATTCAAAATTTCAAACACTACACAAAGGAAACATTCGTTTTCTATTTATTAGAAATATTTTTAGTTTATAATTTAAACCAGCTTTAATGACATTTAAAATATTCTATAATAGAATTCCAAAATCAACTTCACATTAACTGTTTACTATTTATTAAACTTAGCATAAATTATCGAATTATAACAAACAAAATTAATTAATAACAACTTGAAGCAAAGCATAGATATAATTTAGACATAATATAAAAGAAAAATAAAAATTAGTGCATATTCTATACATTAGAAAAGGAATCATTCTTATGATTTCTTTTAAACTATTGAATTATGTTTTTATTGAAAAATAAATCTTATTATAGAATGTAATTTTTTCTCACTATTAAATGAGATCTTATCAGCCATATTTATAACAGTGTTAATTAGCATAAATTCATTATACATAAATGGGACTATATACTGCCAATTATAAACTAAAGATAAAATTATCAGCACTTTAGGCAGGAACGGTTTAATCAGTAACTAAAATAACAAAAGTACACTGAAAAACTTAATTTGGGAGAAGCACTTTCAATTCTTTATTGAATCCTCTTCAGCTTCTATACAAAGTAACTGTTGAGTAACTGTTCCGTTCTGATTTTTAATTTTTAATAAGTTGTATGGAAGCTGAAGAGGATTCAATAAAGAATCGAAAGCACTTCTCCCAAATTAAGTTTTTCAGTGTACTTTTGCTATTTTAGTTACTAATTAAACCGTTCCTGCCTAAAGTGCTGATAATTTTGTTTTTAGTATAAATTCAGTTATAACAAACAAAAATAAGTATTTCACAGGAAAAATGCATTTTTCAAGATTAAGAGGATGATTAAAGTTTTATTTAAATTAACTTTTACTAATACAGGCATATCCTAGTTAATGTACACTACAATACTTGTTTAATGTATTTTAATTATAATATAGTCAATTTACTATCCATCTCTGTTGTAATGTATTACTGCCTCATAATAAAATGACACATCTAAAATTTTTATCATTTGAAAATAATAGTGCAATAGGATCTGAATTGGCCAATGTTATATAGTATAATATACAATAATTTTATTTTTATATTTTATTTTAGTGAATAATCCATTCTTTTTTAATATATAAGACAAAACATAAATAATTACCATGTTTCCTTGATTTTAATATGTAAATTTTTTAACTACTTTGAAATTGGGATGCAAATTACAATTATGTCAAAATAAACTTTTTATTGCCTAATTTGAAGAAATAAATCATTGTTACTTCAGTTGAAAATAATAAATTTTTTCATCTGGGAAACTCTATTTATTTGTATTTGTAATTCATAATGTATATTTATTTTCTGTTTTTCAAAAAACCTATAGTAGATTTTTTATGTAATGTCAAACTTATGGTTGTTGAATTATATATACAAAAAATGGAGCACTTAAAATTGGAGTAGGAAAAACAAAAATTTATTAAGTTGTAAATTTCTTATAAAGAAAAATGTTTTTGGCAAAATAACCCCTTTTCAGTTCACAGAGAATACATAGAACATAGAATAGAGTACAAAATTAAAAAAACTCTTCTGTTCAATGTTTCTGAATTTTGTACTCTGTTCTATATTCTATATATTCTCTGTGAATTAAAGAGAGCTTATTTAGCCAAAAATGTTTTTCTGTGTACAAAATTGACAATTTAACAAATATTTCCTACTTAGAAGTGTTTCAATTGGATAGACTAGTAGATGGAATTCTGACTCTTATATCTGAATTATATAGTTATGTCCTTATTGGAAACTAGGAAATATTTTTTTAGCTTGTTATTAAATTCATTTTCATAAACATGTTATTACATAGAACATCATCAGTATTATTATTTATATCATAATACAAACATGCATATTTCTTCAACTGAGTTTACAAAAGTAACACGTCCTTTTGAATTTTGTCTTCTATTGTGAAATGTATAAAATATATTTCACAGTACAACAGTATTGTGAAATATACTTTATAAAGACCCTTATTAAATGGCTGCACAAGTTACAGCTAATCAGAACAATTGTACTATACTATCAATGCACCATGTATACCATTATTTTAAAAGAGATTTCATATGTTATCAAAAATGTAAAATTTTAATACAGTCCATCTTACTATATGAATAAATAAATAAACCAGCCTAATCAGTAAGATGGGACAATTTATTTCCAAATTTCTGTAATTTTTGATTTAAGAAATCATCTTCAGCAACTGAACATTGAACAATAGTGTAAAATTTTAACTTGTTATAAATAAAAGTTAGCATTTCCCACAAGATTTACAGATGCTACATGGCAAAAATTAAAAATTCAAGCCTCTCGGTTTTTAAAATCAAATGATAATCAAATTTTTATATAATGTATACAATGTGTCTATGCAAAAATGTACATACATATACATGCATACATATTTCACATATTTTTTTTTATTTTTAGGTTTGTGCGCATATAGTTGCTGCTATTAGAAAAGAAGCAGCTAGAGTTCGTGAAGAATGGGAAGTTCTTCTCTGTAGTAAATCTCAATCCGTTGAAGAATTACCAAAATCATCTGATGCATATTGTTTTGAAATGCTTTCAATGGTTCTTGCTTTAAGTGGTTCCAGTGTTGGAAGGACTTATTTAGCACAGCAAGCTGGATTATTACGTGATCTTTTCAGTTTATTACATACAGGTTCTGCAAGAGTGCAGAGACAGGTAAAATTATAAAATCATACATTTTTCCTTTTTTTTTTTTTGAATTAATTATAATAAATGACTAATCAAAAAATTAATAATAACTATTTTTTTTTATTATAAATGGAAATATGCTTGACATGAAAATTTGTGTTTGCCTAAATCAAACTTTACAATTAACTCGAGTTTTTGAGATGAGTTCAAGTTTTATCTGTAATGATATTTTTAATGATGATAAAACTTGAATTTACTTAAATAACTTTTTTACAATACAAAAAAAGTTACCAGTATTTGAGTCGTGTTTATATTTTTATATTAAATTTTATAAACTTAATTTACTAATAAATTCATACTTTTCCGTGTTTTTTTTTTATTTTTAATTATCACTAACAGTATAGCATTTCAATGATAAATGTTAAACAGATAAATTCAATACTTATGATTTTAATAAGTGGAATAAAATAATTTTAAGATCTTAACTCAAATATTCATAATTTTTATTAAATGCATCAAAAAAATAACAAAGCATGAAATTGAAAAATTAGCTATCTGAATCAAATAGAGAAAAAAAATGTATTTCTTGCAATATTATTTTATAATATTTGTCTTAAAATTTTCTGTTTGATGAAAATACCTCTTAAACTAGCAATATTGCTATGATAATTGCACATTATCTGTTATTTGGATAATAATCTGGATAGTTTTTAAGTAAGATTAATCAGAATTAAAGTTCAGTTATTAACTTACCAGATGGTGGCACTGTAATTCTAAATTAAAATAATAATTATTAATTATTCTGATTAATAATTATTAATTATTCTGATTCCTCCATATGTCTGGAGAAGTAGAATAAGCCTACTGCATCTCCTGACAGGTGGTAAAACTTCATCATCAGGGGAGATTTTTCTTCTTCTTTGGCGAATAAAGCAGAATAGACAACAAATGATGAATTATTTCCAATGAACATTAGAAAAAGAAATTAAAAATCATAGCTAGTATAATAGCTATGACTATTAATTTTTAGAATTAAACTATAATTATTAATTATAGTTTAATTCTAAAAATATTCATCAGGAATAACTTGACTAGAAATTAATATTGATTATATTCCCTAGTTAGTTTCTTTTATGGTATATTTAGTATTATCATTCATACTGTAAAGTTTTGGAAATAATTTCTATGATATCAAATCATTTTAAGACTTATCAAATTTTCAAATAACACTTTATGTAAAATTAGTATTTTTCAATTCATAAACATTATCATATATGAGGCACTTATTATGCAAATGGTGTAAGTCCAGTGATAACCATAAATGAACTTTCTGGCAGGGTAGCATCATTTTTGTACAATCTGTTAGCATACAAATGGTGTAGGAGCACAGTTGCCACTTTCTGTCCATAGATGACAGCTCTAACTTGGCTAATAACTACATATCCACAACTGCTTCCTGTACAAGTAGTGCAAGTCCAAACAACAAATTGCAAATAGTGGCCTGTCTTGAGACAAAGTGTGGGTAGTCACAATTTCTTAATTCAAACCGTGATTAAGATTTGTAACATCCATGTGAAATCAAGAGGTTATGAAAGTATTTCTGATGATGATTGAAGGATATTTTGATTTGTGAATATGATGAACTTATAAAGAAAATTGCATACTGTTATTGTGGGACTTATACTACTTATGCAATGGATGATTATGGTATAGAAAATGAATTATCTGGCTCAGATGGAAATATGTCAGGAAATAGTCAGGATAAGATTGAAGCCAGGGACAAGGATATTGCTTGTGGTAGTAAATGCAGTGGAAAGTCAGCTGAATGGAAGAGATTCAGAAATTCAGGATAACAAGATGATAAAAAAGAGATTAAGAAATTCAGGATAACAGTATTCCAGAAACAGGAAATGATGTTCCTGCAAAAACAGTGAAAACCAAAAGGACTGTAAATATTTTTGGAAGTGTATAGATTTGCAGATCAGCAGGCATAAATTATTTTAAACATTTTGGAAAATGTGTGACTAGGCAAACAAGATGTCTACATTGCTGCTTAGTGAAATGCAGTGATGTAGACATTTTACCAGGCACCAATCACCTGTAGGTGTCACTGAGATTCTACTCATAATCCAAAAGTATGCACCTATAAATATTACTTCCCAGTCAAATCTGACATTATCTATGTCTGCAAGCAGTTTTGTTAGGGATATTCAATTCATCCAATGGGAGATGCATCAACTTATTGAAAGCTACTAGGGAGAGTGCAATACCAGGAGCAAACAATAAAATTGGGAAGCACCTATGATTTGCCATTATGTTAACATAGTGTCTCAAGTAAAGGAACACATTAGTAGTTTTTTGAAATACACAAGTCATTGTTCACAACATAAAAATTCACACAGATTGTATCTTAATGCTGATTTAACTATATAAAAAAATGTATGAGTTGTATTATCAAAAGTGTGAGGATTTTTATGCAGAAGATACACCTGTTATATTCTGAGGTTGTGCCATCACTGAACTTACCAAGAAGGACATGGTATCATTATTTCTATTCATTCCATCCATTTATAAGTTTTTAAACAACTTGCCAACAGCAATTTTCTTCAGAGGCAGCAATAGACATCATCATTGGAATGGCACTGTTTACAAGTAATGATTATCATTATAAGTTGGCCTGGGTTGTTGTTCTATGAATAAAAATAAAAACATTGAAAATAATCTCAATATTTATTGTATTCTATTGGTTTATGTCATTGTAGGGAAAGAAAATTTTTGATGCAATAGATTGTAATACAAGAGGTGAAGAAAAGGGTTGAAAGGGCAAATGATGTAAGTGATTGGAACCATTGTTGCAGCCACTGTGGATGGACTGCATCTGCCCTTAATAAATGCATCAGAAGAATTTCACAAGTATGTAGTGTGCACTATAGCAGTTCTTGGACATTCATATTGCTGGGGTTTCTTTTTTATGTTAAAATCTTTCGCAACTCATATCTCCAATTGTGGGAAAATGGTCTTATAATATACTTGTATAATAAACACCTCATATATTAGTTCAATTTCAATTCATTGAATAGGAGTTGAGGAAGCGGCAGAAAATAACCCTAGCACTATGATCATTTAGTAATCTACTATGCATATCTAATAGAATTATTTCATTAGAAGTATAAAAGATGATATTTTCTTCAATTGATCATAAAATGATCTTCTGGTATATATTCTAAAAAATTATACCTTAGCCTAGAAATATCACACATTCATACAATATATGAAAAAGAGTTTCATCTCTTTCTTGATTTCATCTACAATTGGAACTATTAACAATTCAATTAAGTGAAAATAACTTATAAAATGATAATGCTCTACTAGAAGCCCTGTAATCAATCTTTAATTAATTTTTATAGAAAGCAAAAAAAACTCTCTAGTTTCCTGCAGAAAAGAACTTAGAATAAAAATCTTTGCTTGTCTTAGTTCAGCATTGGACTTCTAATGAGAGAAGTAAATATCAGTTAACAAAGTCCTGATGACCTTTCTAAAAGGGATGCCCAGACCAGATTCAGGTTCCAGAATCCCTTTCTTATCAGTTTCATACGTTTATTACTTTAGTTATTTTAAATAATCATGTTGATTGTTAACAATGGCACAGCCAGAAATTTAGTTAGAAGGATGCAATTAAAAAAATTAAGAAACATTGAATGTTGTTTGAATAAAACTGCAACACAAAAATGCATAAAATTATTTGTAAGATATTGTATGAATATGATTGGTTTATGCCAATCAAATCTATTATATAAATAATAATTACATGAAATCATGGAACAAATTAATAGCTCAAATAAAGATAGCAAGGAGGTGAAATTGCTCCCTTTCACCTTTTTTGGCTGCACCACTGATTGCTAATTTGAAATTTCAGGAAATTATCTGATGAACATCTAGTTTATTTTATACTAGCAGTACCCATACACCTTGTTGCACATACATATGAATTTAATAGAATTTGTAAGATAAATAATATTTTATTAAATCTTTAAAAGTAATTCCTGAATTCTCATCTTTAAATCTAAGATGACAACATATTGTTGATATGGATCCAATCACTACATCAGTGTCTGATTCATACAATGTAGATGGATTATAGGTAAAGGCAGAATTTTGCTTACAACCCCAGTGACATAGCTGCACATATGCTGCTTTTCAGCATTATTCTCCTGCTTATGGCGATAGAGGTCATTCTTTGTAATCTAGCAGCCGTTTCACCCTAGATTCTTTGGATTGTTTTTTCGTGGTGGCCAACTGCACCACTTTTAATCTAGCATTCTTTTCCTCATTCCATCTTAATTGAGTTTCTTCTAAACTTTCAAATCATCTTTTGAAATGCTTTCTAGAATGCTTTCATTTTCGTGTTTTTTTTTTTTTTTCGTTTTCCTCTTTGAATTTTCTTCGGTCAACCTTGTGCTCATGTATGTGACTCCATTTTGGAATAAAATGACTCCTAACAGAAAAAGTTCATGGTCTCTTTTCTCCAAAAATAATAATAATAATTGTCTCAGGGGACTTATCACGAATTTAGGAATTTTTCCATCAAGGTGATAGCATTACATGACTATGTGCAAAATTTCAACATTATAACTCATTTGGAAGTATGATTTCAAAACCGGACATACATACATATAAACATTCAGCTTTATATATATAAAAATATAATAGGTTATTTAAATTATTTTATTATTATAAAATATTGTTAATAATCATTGTTCATCATTCAGATTTATTTGGATATTGTTAATATTTTAATTTTTTATTATTATTATTATTAGCTAAAATAATTAATTATAATATTTTAAAGGTTACTTCATTATTAAGAAGAGTATTACCTGAAGTATCACCACAAACATTAGCAACAATACTTGGTGTGCCTTCATTACCTCCATCTGATTTTAGTATAGTATCTGAAGTAAGCAAACTCTCTCAACAAACAGAACTACCTTATGATCTACATCGAATGGGAATATTAGATGTTTTTCTTTCTTGTATTGCCAAAGCCTTAACTGTACAAATGAAAGTTAAAGGATCTACAAATGCTAGTGGAAAAGGAGTTACAACTATCACATTAGCAACATCAATACATCCAAGGTAGTTTAAAAAATTAATATTAATAATTTTTTATTATTTTCTTACAAAAAATAATCTTTATTAATTATTTTGTCATTAACACATACTTTTTTTGAATATCTCAATACCTAGGCATGATATCATTCAGATTTTCTAAAATCTGAATGCTTGTTTATTATTAGTTGAATTACAAGAATTATCCAGAAAAGTAATTTTCAATAAGTTTTTGCTCCAAAATTCTATTCAAATATAGTAGTTCAATTTTTTGTATAAATACAGATCAATATATGATCTATTCTTCTTTGTTATTTCCACTACAATTTAGAATATGCTAGTAATGCATCAATACTTCTTTAAAAGAAATCATAACAATCAGCCAGCAAGAAATAATATGTGAGATTTCAGAGGACAATACAATCAGGCTTATGGCCTATCTGCAATCTAAGGAGTGAGCCAGACAGGTAATGAGACCTTATAACAGAATGACACTGAGACTACATTTGGTAACAAACAACTTCCTTTATTAGAGAGAGAGAGTATTTACATTTCAAAACCCAACAATCATTGTCAGAGAATAAATACCTTTATCAGTATAAAAGGAAATTTCTTTGATTTAAACTCTTCTATATTAGGCTTATCTCAAAGTTTCTTTCCTTCCTGGGTTGTCACAGGACTTGATTTCATTCGAGTTTGATTTCGACTTGGTTCGAATTGTTGCTTGACTAGTGTTTCAAGTATGATTCTATGTAGAATTGGAGAATGTCCTTTTGATGACAATTGTCTAGACTTTAACTTGCAAGTACACAAAAGGAATAATGCAGCTATGTGATTAATTTCTTTTCTCTGGAGTTTTGCCTAGACTGATTCTCTTGAAATTTTCAAAGCTGCTTTTTTATTGTACATCTTCTTCTCTCCATGTTACAGACCCAACTGTCTCAGAGATAGGCATCCGATTCTGTCCAAGATTGGCACTGACTTGCTTTTTGGTGAGAATCCCGAACAGATTCCTATTCAATCAACCCAAACATCAGTTCTTTTTCCCCAGGGAAAATGTTTTCTTGATTGTCTTCCACTTCGGTTACATTTTTTTCTCTGCCCTCATCATGCCATCTGTATGCCATATGATTCTTTATGTGACCATACTTCTTGCTCATTTATTTGTTTTCTCTATTGTAAAGGACAGAGTACTCTGGGCCAACTGGAATGATAAACAAGACAATTGTTTAACTCCCTAAGGTGTCTCTCCTAATTGAATTATGACGAGATGTAGAGTGACAACCTACAGCAGGTCCAAACTCCATGTTTTCACACATTTGATTATGATTTGATAATGTTAAAGGAAATTGGGATTAATAAGTAACTTCTTGGACTTGGAAGCAATCTTTACACTCATTCTTATGGAGTTGCATCTTTAATAGCCATTTCAGTTTTGCATATAAAAAAACTTAATAAGTAACTTTTATTTCATGAATATTTTCTTATAACACATTAATTAAATGTAGTAATTTAATAAAGCAGCTATATTTAATGTTATTCTGGACATTGTTTCAAATTTAAATTGACAAAGGCAAATTATTATAATAAGCTCAGATTGTATTTACTGCTACTCCCTGTTATCAAGCTATTAAATAATGACACTACAGCACTTCTTGCAGAATGGGAAAATTCTTTTATTATAAATAGCAACAAGAATTAACGTTTTCGGCTGTTTGCCATCTTCAAGTTCTGAATAGAATATCTATTCTATTCATATCTATCCATATTCTATTCAGAACCTGAAGATGGCAAACAGCCGAAAACGTTAGTTCTTGTTGCTATTTATAATAAAAGAATTTTCCCATACTGCAAGAAGTGCTGTAGTGTCTTTATTTAATAGCAAATTATTATTATGTATTAGATTAATTATGAAAAATATGGAATTTTATCTTATAATATAATCCTGTTTTAATTTCCTATTCCATTTACATAGTTTTAAATAAACAATTATTATTAAAAATATGGACCTGGTACAACAGATATTATATATAAGTTGAGTTTATCCAATTGACTGTTAGAATATTTTAAAGCTTACACGTTCAAAGAATAATTAAAAAAAAAAAAAAAAAAAACACATGCTCACTTAAAAAGCACAATCATAGTCAAACAAACTGGGCTTTTACCAAGTGGTGTTCGTAAATGCTGGCATTTACCAAAATGATTTGGTAAAAGACTGAAATGGAAGCATTTACAAGCATTTTTCAGGCTTTTACCACTTCAGTATGGCAAATGCTAGGATTTACCAATTTTTGGCTTTTAAAGTAACAATTAACTTATGTTATTTATGTTTGATTACTGGTCAACTTTTGCTACATTTTTAACTTTTCATTAAAATCTTTTTAAAAATGAAATTTTGTTCAATATAGATCAATTAATATCAGTTCTAATTAAATATATTAATATTTTATTAATTAAAAATTAATAAAAAAAACTATAAAAAATTATTTTCCATCATAAAAAAGTCTATTTTTTCACTAAAATTAAACAATATTAGACTAGTTATTTAATTTTATAATTTCAAAAGTAATTTGTTTTGTCATATTTTGATACATTGAATGTTATAAAATGGATAAATCATTCTTATTTATGTTGTCATAACTGCTTTATTTTAATTTTAAAAGAAAATTATCTGTAATTAATGACAAAATAATACTTATTTTATGTTTTGTGTATTATTTTAACATGTTATTAGAAAATTATACAAAAATCATTCATTTTAATGCAATTTTAAATGATTTTATTGTTTGTGTGCTTCCATTTTGTGATGTAAGATGACATCATTGAAAATGCTTAAGATAATAGCACATGAAGCAGTGGGATAAATTGACATCATTGAAATATAAAATCACAAAACTTTCTTTGTTAATGTATTTAGTGACTCATCAATGCTGCAATGACATGTAATATTCTAATACAGGAATTCTTAACCAGAGGTATCCATATCCCTTGGGGTATGAGAACCAAATGCTGAGGGTATGGGACTCGATCTTCGGGTACTGGCATTTATTTTATTTACTATATTTATTTATATTTGGGCATGCATGAATGGAACATGATAGAATTTTCTTAAGAGGATATGGGACCATATCTGACAATCCATTGGGAGTATGGAGCCATCAAAAAGTTAAGAACCCCTATTGTAGTAGAGTTTGAGTATATCTGAATTAAACAGCAAAATTATCCTAAAGAAAGTTTTTTTCAAAATTTTAGTGTTCTGGGTATAGAAGTGACATTATTATAATATAAAACTGAAAATCTTTCTTTTTTAACATAGCAATTTGCTAGCATAGCAATTAACATGTAATGTACAAAGTTACAGCATTTTGTAATCGCTAAATTAAACAACAGTTTTTTTCAAAGAATTACGATGTTTGAATGACATCATTTCTTGGAATTTTCATTTTTGTGTTCACTAAAACTGAAATAAAAGTTCATTATAACTAAAATTTTTAGCATATGTCAAAATATATGCAAACTAAGCCAAATAAAATATATTCACTATAACAAAGTTCACTATAACCATAGTCGACTGTATATTATATATAAAGAAAATAGATTTTAAAATTCCATAACATATGATCAAATTTATCAACAAAATAAGTTAATATAAGAATGCAATGATAACTGTTTATTTATTTGGATTTTTTTCAGTATTGTTAATCTGTTTTCATAAGCCAAATGTCCATTAAATTTAAGAGAGGATTTAATTCTTAATTTTCATTTATTTTAATGATGAATATTAAAGTTTAATAAATTTTGTAAAAAAATAATTTGGATTTTCTGAATAAAAACTAAATATTATTATGTTTAAAAAAAAACTCAACATTCGTAGAAATTGTGTATAAACCTTTTTAATTGTATGAATGTTTTCAGCAATTCACTGGTTGCCATCTTCAGGCTCAAAAATGTAACGGTTAAGAAACTGTAGAACAAAAGATAAATTTAAACAAACAGGTTTCTGTGGATACCATACAACTCTTACCATAATCTTACAAAAACAAAAATATTAAATATACAACTAAGGTAAATGATAGTTCTAAAGTGAAAAATTTATATACAAATATGGGATAAATAGGTTAAATAAATAAATAAACGAAATATATTACATATATAAAATGATGCCACAAACTGCTTACATTACAGAGCACATTTTTCACTTTAGACCTATCATTTATCTTAGTTGTATATTTAATATTTTTGTTTTTGTAAGATTATGGTAAGAGTTGTATGGTATCCAAGGAAACCTGTTTTTTTAAATTTATGTTTTGTTCTACAGTTCTTAACCATTATGTTTTTGAGCCTGAAGATGACAACCAGTATATTGCAGAAAATGTTCGTACAATTAAAGAGGTTTATACACAACTGCTAAGAGTGATGAGTTTTTTGTAAACATATGTAAAGTGTGAAAAGCAGTATAATAGTTATACTATGGACTAAATATTATAATAATTTTATTCATAAAAAATATGATTAAAATTAAGTAAGTCCCATATAAGATAATATAATTTTATGTTCAAATACTTAGATGATTTTTTAGAAATTCTAAAATTGGTTTTAAAAAAATTTATATGAATTTATTTAGGCATTAGGAAAATTGCTCAATAGAGAGAAGCTGCCAATCATGTTGATGTTTTATGCTCCATGTAAGTACTAAAATAATAATTTCTAAGTTTGTGTTATTTACCTGTGAAAAGCTTGTCAGAATTATTGAATTATTATTATTATTATTATTAATACAATATTTCTATGCAATAAAATACTATATTGTATTAGATGTAAAATACATTAAAGTTTTCAATTTTCTTTTTAATTAAGATGAGTATATTCTAATATATGAGACTCTATTTTTATGAGAAAGTGTAATTAGTTCCATAATTTTGATTTATATTCTTCCACTGCACATTAATCAAAAACATCTAACAACTAAAAGTTTCAAATCATATCATATGAGGTTCAATTAATATATAAATAGACTGGCTTTAAATACATCTTTGTTATTAAAATTTACATTTTGGGGTCCATTACCCTCAAAAAGTCTCCTACATCAGTATAGCGAATTCAGCATTTCTATCATGTTTGCAAAAGCCCTCCACAAAATCTTTCTTAAGCTGGTCAGCACTACCTGTGATTCAGCTTCAATCTCTTCTACTGTTTCAAAATGTTGCTCCTTGAGCTTTAATTTCATTTTTGGCAATAAAAAGAATCACACGAAACTAAATCTGGCAAATAGGGGTGTGGAATGAGTCATGGCGTAGAATGTCAAAAATTCACAAATTTTAATCGATGAGAGTGCCAGTGCATTGTCATGGTGGAGAAGCCAGTTTTACTTAATCCACAATTATGGCTCCAAACAACATTCCAATCATGTCGCAAACTTCTCTGATTATTAATCGTTGATTTTGACAAATATCGTATATATTCGACTATAAGCCGCTCCGTGTATAAGCCAACCCCCCAACTTCGGAGTTTAAAAATCAGTAAAAATGCGTAACCCATATATAAGCCTACCCCGACTTCAGCACTTAAAGTTCAATCTTTGATTTTTAGTTACCGATATATTAATGCCATTTGCCAAAATAAATATTTTATTGAAATTTTAAATATA
>WUQG02430419.1:0-14386 GCA_011317285.2 Androctonus mauritanicus | reverse complement strand
CTTTTGTAACGGCATTCTGTTCTTTTATAATGTATTCTTCCTATTTAAACGTAGGCACTGAAGAGGGACTCAAAGAAATCCGAAAGCGTTTTGCCTAATAAATTTTGACTGTTACTTGCTATAAGTGCTTGATTTATTATTTGTTGTGCATAGTTGAATAAACTCATCCTCCGATAAATAATTATAGTAACTGTTTCAAAAATATCTTTTTAGATTAAAAAAACAACTCAATCATCAAAAATCAATCTATTTAAACTAAAATTTTAATTAGAATAATTAAGCTATTTTTGAATAATTTAATTCATATTAATTAATTTAAATATTAAAAAATATAAAATCAATATAGCTCTTTACTGGGAAAATTCATTTATTAATTGAAAACAGGTAATATTTTTAGCATCTGAATTATTTTAATTAGTGTTTAAACTGTTTCATCAGCAAATTACCATATATCTCAAAATAGAATAATTTAACTTACATTTTTGAAGGTATAAATTTATTGGTGAATGACAATATTCAGATACTGAAAATACTATTAATCATAATTAAATAATGCTTGCAATAATAATAATTATTATTATTATAAAATAGCTGTGTTAAATTAATTTAAAAAAAAAATGAAAGAAAGCATGAAGCATTAAAATTAATTTAGCATTATAAGATTAGAATTTGAAACTATTAATTACTCAGTCCAGATTTTACAATTTTAAATTAATATTTCCAATATTTCAAATAGTTCGGAGGCAAGACTTCATTTAATTTTAAATAAAATGAGAATTCTTTATTAGAGATGTTCAAGAAAAAGCCTTGTTATAAAAACTCATATCCTGTTCAATGATTTAATTAAAAAATTATTGCTTTTCAGAATTAAAACTGTTTATTTAAATTCTTCAAAATAGCTATTAAATATACACAATACTCATCATGTATATTTAATAATGAACATTTTTAACAGCATTTTTTTATAATAAAAATATATATTTATCAAAACACTATACGTGCTCTCTTGAATTTTATTCCAACTTAGGTTATATAAGTCAGATTTGCATAAACTATTATGCAATTTTTATGAAGTTATACTTTGAAAACAAAATTTTAACTATATACATGCATAATAATAATCATAATATGATGCATTTTTATATTAAATATTAAATGATTGTATTACTTACAAAGACATTAGTAATGATTGTTCACTATTGACAATTACATTATTGATGGTGTTGCACTCTCTTATTACAGAAATATTGTGACTATCATTGTAAATTATTCAATACAATTAAAATATTTTACTGTACTGAATATAATAATGATTCAAAAAATATTTTAGACTTCATAATTTTTTGTATAAAGTTGAAATTTATGTAAGTCAAATTTATGTTAAACTAAGCACCTGAACTATATTTATTTACTGGTAATTCATTACTTAATGCTGATTTCACACTAATGCATTTCTGTAATTTGTGAATCACATCTTTAATATTACTTAATATATGTTTATTAATGCCTGTCCAATGTCTATCTATATTGCAAGATATACTTTTAAGATACAGGAGATATGGAATAAGAACTGCTTTTTTTTTCTGAATAAGTCACTTCATTATAATATGAATGAGATATGTGAGTTGTTTTAAAGTCTTGTAACATGTTTTTAAAGATTAAACTTGAAAAATATGGGCATCTAATCAAAATTATTCAGCATTCCTTTTGATCATTATATTATATTTTAAAAATGTCTTTAGATTATGTTAATGATTCATTAGATAAAAAAGTTTATAAAATCCAACATTAAAACTAATATTAGTTATAATACACAAAGAGAGGACAAGATCTGAATCCTGGCTTTCTTAACAAAATGGTAGAAGTTAGGGATCAAATGTAGTAAAAGATTTATTACTGAGAAACATTAGTTTTTAGGTAATCATAATTACAAAATTTCATTTATCCATTATTATGTTCAGTATGAATGAGTATAGCTTTCAGTGCTTTGAAAATAGTTAGCTCATAACTTCATGTGGACCTTGTTAATAATGTATTTTATTTTGCTATAATTTTTTTCATTTTGAAGTATTTTTCATATTTGAGACAATTTTATAGTTAGATTCATAAATTCTTTTAAAACATATTTTATAGAATAGTGATATAATATTTAAATTTCTCTTATAGTATTTATAATAATTTTTAATAAACTATAGATGCTCCTAAGACTAATATAAATCTGATTTAAGAAAATAAAAACAGTTATAGTTCAAATGTATAATTAAAATACATAACAGCTAGCTCTTCTCAAATCTATTATTTTTTATTAAAATACTTTTAGGTATTTATCCATCATCAATAGCATACACAACCTATCAATTTCTGTATAACCAACATGCAAAATTATAGGATTGTCCAAATGTAAATACAGAATATGTTTTAAAAGCTAGAGTACAGTTGTCCTCTCCTTACTGTAGTACTATACTTTTAATAATTTATATTATTTTTCTTTACATTAATGCTATATCATTTCATACTTATATTATATAATATAGTAGATTTTGACAACAATCTTGTTCATCATGAAGATGAAAACTGAACAGCTGGCAATTTGATGGAAAAGATTATATCCACCTCCAGTCATACAGAGACTTCATCAGAAGAGGAACAGTGATGGGTTACCAGTTTTGCCAATTGCTGGGCCAGTCTTTTGAGTTTAAATTCTGCCCAATGATGATTCTGCTGACTTCCGACTCAACAACTTGCTTTCGACCAATTGGGACTAATGTTTTTTGATCTTATGTAATGTTATGTTACTTCCAGTGCACTAAGTGCTTCTGCCAGACTGGAAGGGTCCACAAATTTGCCATTTGGTACTTCAGATTCCTCTGAATTATTACTTTCAACTTAATTATTATTTAGTTTTATTACTGTATATAATCAATATTAAATATTTATTGAACAAAGATTGATGATAAAAAATTTGAATTTCTCATTTCCTTTAAAGTACAATTAGTGATAAATACTGTAAATTAATAATTTTAGGAATAATTGATTATGAAAAATTTATTATCCAAATCAATGAATAATGTACAAAATTCCACCAGTTCATATAAAAACTGTGAGAATATGGTATTTTTAAAGATTTATGATGCTAATGATTAATATAAAGAGTGCGAAGGATGGTATGTTTCACTAAAATTGCAGCAATTATTTCTATAAATTGTATTAACCATTCCTGGGATGTATATAAGACACAAGTAGATGACAGCACAAAGATCTAAACAGATTATTCGATTTAAAATGTGAACTTATTTTGATGGATTTAAATAATTTAGATATATTTATTTAAAGTATATACATTGTATCAGTAAACAAATGGCAGACTAAATGCCTATACTTTAAGATATTATGTAAGTCTAAAACAAACTGCTAGACCACTTTGAAAATATAGTAGCGTAAATAACAGCACTACTAAGCAGTATTGGGAAACGAATAACTTTAATGGCTACAAAGAACAAACATTTTCGGCTATAATTGCCATCTTCAGGTTCTCTTATTCTATCAACAATATAAAACAAGAGAATCTGAAGATGGCGATTATAGCCAAAAATGTTTGTTCTTTGTAGCCATCAAAGTTATTCGTTTCCCAATACTGCTTAGTAGTGCTGTTATTTATGTTACTGGATTTTAAGATATTGTTTTGTATCTTGAAATGGAACTCAATGCCAATTAGACTGTATACCTTTTTTAATATAGATGTATGATTAACCAAGCATTGATATTTCTCATGACTAATCAACATAAAATATTCATTGGTTCTCAACTTTTTTCCTTTATTACGTGATTCTCTATGGCCAATAAGTGTTCGGAATTCATTACAGAAACGAACAGATGGAAAAAATGCTGAATTCTGCAATTAAAACATCAGTTTATTCTAAACTGATATTTTATTCACAAACTGAATCGATTTTGGGATTTAACTTACTTGTTAGTGACAACTGGAGATTATAGGATTTAATTCATTATCTATGGAAAAAGTCAAAATCTCATCTCACAAACAAAACAGAATAATAATACAACAGATATTTACCTCGATTACTTTTTTTTATAACAAACTAAACTCGAAAATTACTTTTCGTTTCACTCACTTTCCCTGTTGCTTGCCGTAATTGACGGCAGAATCAATTAAATGCCGATAGCGAGGTAACTTTGCTGCAGCCAGGATCAAGGACGGGTTAGTGGTAGCATCGGTAGGTTTGTATTCCTTCATCGCTGAAAATAAGGTAAGCGAAATAAGTAATAATTAAAGTTCAAAACTAAAATTTAATTTTTTTATGAGAATATTACAACACGCAAGATTTTTTTTTTATTTAAGCAAAAAAAATCTGCTCAACATTTTATAATTTCGAAAAAAACATCGTGCATAAAATAAATAACATTCATAATACAGATCGAATCGCAACTGCTGATGACTAACTTTAAACAAACTAGTTGCGTCGTGTAACTATCGCTTCTTAATTGGTAACTGTAAACAAAAATAGCTTCGAAGAACTCACCTTCAAAATCACCGGTGTCGGCCACCACAATTGTCATTTTCTTTAACTGGTCTAACGAACTCATATTTTCTGTTTCCGAGATTTTTAACGTTCGCACTTACAGTAGATATTGAGAGAGTTAAAAGATTGCATAAACCGAACCGTCCGCTTACGGAAAAATGCGACTTCCTCGTAGCAGCTCCCTCTATTTTTCCTGTAACAGATGATGAAATAGTTTATCAAGAACATAATCGGGAAGAACCAAGTCCAGGATTAAGGTGATAGTGATCATACAATCGATGACTAAAATATCTCGATATGTCATATATATATATATATTGGTAACAGTAATTTATGCCACATTAAAATTTTAAAAATTATTCAGTGTCTTGTAACGTTCTAATTATATTAATTTTTATTTTTATTTTAATTTTTCTAAAATAAACGAAATAATGATGTCGGCCGATGATGAAATAATCACAAAAACTTATGTTTTGCTTTTACAGTTACTGTGTAATAAAAAAAAAACAAGAATATGTTGTAGATTAAAAAGAAAATTAGTAGTAGTTATAAAATGAAAATAAATACTTATAAAGGAAGAATATCTAAACTAGAAATACAGAAAGCTTTACACGAGATGTCCTCCATTTTATAATTCACCGTCTTAATTAAATATCGAAAACATTAAAGATAAAATTCATAAAACAACCTCATACCACGAAATTTATTTGACCTCAAATCGATTTTTATCATTTTATTAAACAAAGATGGAATAAATATTAGGGTCTGCTAACAAAATATGCTCTTGTAGATAATTATTTCAAAATATAGAAATGAATAATAAATATTTTATTTGAATTGTATAGATTTTGCTACCATTATACTGTATAGGAAAATCTAGATTTAACTATATTTGCTGTCGCTTTGCATCCATCATCTAAATTCAAGGATCTTTTGATTAAATTATATTGATATATAATATTTCCATACTCTATATCAGGATTACGAACTTTTTAAGGATGCGTGCCAAAATAGGCTAAATTTTTGTAAAAACTACCCTTCATGTGTCCATCCGAATGTTAATTTAATTTTAAAACAATATATCGGCTCCAAGTTTTGCGTGCCTAAAAAATTTTCCAAGGTGCCACTTTGGACAGTATGCCATAAGTTCGTCATACCTGATCTATATAAATGTAAAAATATAGCTATGTTATTTTAACGACTTGTTATCACCTCTTTTTTTAAATAAATAAAAATTGAGTTCATAGTTATAAAACAATTGTTATAAGAATAATAATAATAGATACATTTGTTGCTTTGTTAAACAAGATTTTGAATATGAATTTTTATCCACATGCGATTTTGTCTTCTTGGATTTTTGTCTTTGAGCTTTTGCCATTTGAATTACTGTCTGGCCACGATAATATATGTAAATGGTTCCAAGACTTTGCGGAACAGACAGAAAAAATTGCATTTCATATACAGTATATAGATTGCATAAGTATATACGCAGATTGCATAAGTTATATAAGTATATACGTATATACGTAATGAAAATAAAGATCATTATTAAGTAATGTTGTCTATTTTCATAATATTGCATTATAATTAACCAAAGTGTTTTTAATCGATATTTTCTTCTTCTCCCCTCTAATGTGTCACTAAAAATTCTGAAATCACTAAGATAATAGATCCATAGGTTTCTATTTCCAAAAGATAATAAAACTTCTTGATGATTGTATTAAGATCGTCGCACTATTATACTAACTATTCTAGAACACCGATTTTTCCAAATTTTATTAAGCAGCGTCCTATTTTTTTAATAAATTTTACAATCTCCTTTTTTTTCTTAAAATTATCTAAGCAAATATTTACTAAGATACATAGAACCTTTGACAGTTCAAATGACGAAACCGTTCAATAATTTTCGCCATTGTTTCGCATTTCCCGTAAGATTATACTTATTTTTTTATGCCATTTCTAATCGAAAGCATTCCAATGCCCACCATGCTGTCATACTTGTCATACGTCAGCTGTCAGGTGAAGAATGGATTAAATAGTTTGGATCCGGCCCGTCCTGATAATATTTGAAAGTGTGAGACCCGGAATAGAACCCGGATCTTCCAGGTGATACTATAATGCCATTTGGCTGATCCTTAAGATAATATTTCATTCCAAAGAATAAATCCAATTCTTTGGAATACATTGCTATTAATTAAATATTGTGTAGTAGATATTTTAAAACTCTGTTTTACAATATTTTTCCGTGTTCTCTGCTTTCTAATCATGATTTATTTTATTCATTTAAGCCTTTCCGAATCGCATATGGGGTATATGGTATGCAGCGGAAATTATTTCACAATCCATTAATTAGAGGCTGCCAAACATTCAGATGAAAGCACTAAGGGAAATGAAAAGATGGCATCCAATAGGTCAGACCCGGATCTCTCCTAGAAAATCTGAAAATATGGGATGTAAAACTGAATTCGGATCCTCTCAATTGTAATCTAACTAGCTTACATGCTTTCTGTGAGTATTGAGAGCGAGGACATTCAAGAATATATATCAAGGTTACAAAGTAGAATCTAGTGCAGAATAGAAATCGGATAGTTAAGAATAATCATTTACTAGAAAACTTTTTTCCTTAGCTTTACATCAGTTTCCAACCGGAACTAACGACGGAGTAAGCCAGTATCCATCATAGGCTGCTAACATATATAAAGTTGGCGAGTCAGCAGTTAAGATCAGCGAGCCACCAGATGGAAGATGGTGTTCAACGAACTGGATCCAGAACTCTCCAAGAAAACTTTTGGAGGTGTTGTATCAGGAAATTGAATCTAGATCTTTCAAGTGATAAACAGGATTCTTTACCACGCTGCCATCCATCCAACGGGATGAATCTTTCTTGAAGTCAGTCAAATGCCAGTCAGATGGCCGCGGTGGAAGCATGCTGACCTTCCTCTCGGCGGCCAGATGGCGAGCGGTAATGCTGTCAGCGTGCCATGTAGGAGGACCTGTGTTGGCATCCCGGGTCTGGTATCTCCTGAAGAGTTTTTTCGGGATGCTGGCCCGGCCTGGAGATCCCTTTCCTTCACTATCTGGTTCCCCTCCACGGATGTAAGTGTAGCCCGTGGTTGGAACTGGCCTCATCCCTTAGTAATTTCCCTGATTGGAAAAGGGCATAAAATGTGAAAAAAGCCCTTCCACTCTAAAAGACCCGAGTTCAATTTCTGAGTCCTACAGCTCTAGAAATTTTTTCATGAGGGGTCTGGATCCGGATCGTTGAACTCCATCCTCACATCTATAGTTAATTCCTCAAGGATGTGGGCAGTCTATGATAGACATTGAAATGCTCTGCCATCTAATATTCACAGATGGAAAGTGGAGTTTAAATCACGCATGAAGAAGTCAGTCCGATAACACATGATGCATTAGCTTGCTATCTGGAGGAGCAAGATCAATTCGAGTTCTACATTTCCAGATTATTTCAGAAATAGTCTGAGTTATTGGTCGGCCAGATTAGCCTCATGAAAACGCTTCTACTTTCTACTCTAGAGGACTCGGGTTCGATTCTCGGGTCCACCACCCTTTGAAAATATTGTTCAAGGGGTCTGACTCTGGCCCATCGATTCTCGTTCTCTGCTGTATAATCCGGCTGATCTCTCCGCAGTGATAAGCATCCTGTGATAGAGTTTTATATCCCGCTACTTAGCAATCATCTCTGATTGGAAAGCGGTGTCATCTGTTGACAAAAACAAAATGTTCTGGGCCTTACCCATTGAATTACATCCACCTACACTAAATTTCAAAACGGTAATTAATTTAACCTATAGCATACAGATATTCTTTTAATATTCATTGTTGACTCTGTAATATTTTAATCACCGAAAAATAAAGTCATATTGACTGACAATTTTTTTATTCAGAAACGGGACATTTGACGATAGGAAATTTTAATTCCTTTTAGTTTCCAAATGGCAATATTCCAGAGATATACTGTAACAATACAATTCGGTAAGTTACTTTCTCTGGCTCGCCGAAAAGTTTCGTAAACACTAAAACTTTACCACCTCTTTTTTATGGGGATATCGAATTTCTGTAAAAGCAAAGTTTTTTTTTTTTAATTTTATTTAAAAAAAAATCATTTTTCTTAAGGATGGTGACTTTTTCTTTCTGTTTATTTTAAGTTGACATTACTTACAGTGGGATAAGTTCAGTGCCATCTTGTAGTCGGTTCGCACCAATTCGCTCGAACCGATTATTAAAATTTGTCGAGTTTGCCAAACCGCTTGTTGAGAGGACAGGAAAACAAAAAAAAAAAATCATAGCTAAATTCCTGCGAGATTGTTAAATGTTTTGCATCATAAGGAAAGTAAAAACGATAAATTATTATAGAGGTCAAGAATGCGATTCGTTGAAGTTCAGATATAATTATTTCAAAATAATTGATTGCAACCGAGGCCATGACTCTTCTGTCTTACAACTTCATGCCGACATGTTACAACAATAAAAATGTGTATTAAAATATTATCTTTTAATAAGAAATTCACTCATCTTTTTCGATGCACATTATACCTGAAATCATACAATGCAAAATCTTTGCTCCAAATTTAAACTAAGCGAATGCCAAACGCCTATCTCTCAGACGTTTGAACTTTTAAGAATTGCCAACGATTAGCTAACAAACACTATATATACAGGTTACCAGGTTACTTACTAATAGATAGAACCGTACTAAGGTACAGGAACTCTCTGCAGATATAGGGTCCACAAAAGTTTAATTTGATAAAAAATTTTGATAACTTGCGAAAAAAATTACGGGATTATGCGAAATAATAAATATCAAGATCAAATTAATTAATATACTTGAATAGATTATATAAATAATAATCGAAACAAGTTTTGGCCTTCATTGAGTTCAAACTGACAATATACCATAATTCATAATCCCAGAAATATTTTTTTTTTTTTTTGAAGCTGCCAAGCATGAATTGCAGAATAATCACTTTTGTCGCATAGCCTACTATTTGTATTCAATAATGAGTCCCTACAGATGTCTTTGTAATATATTGTACATAGTATTAAAACAATAACAGATTCCTACCAACTTAGCAAGGAATCTGGTCACACAATAATAAAATATTATTGTTTTATTTAATATTCTTTAAAAATACCATTGCACTGTATTTGTGTAATATATACTGAAGTGAACTTTTCAAATTTTAACCATGATTTCGGTTATTCGGTTATTTTGTGCGGACAATCCGCCTGCGCTACCGCTAAAGATGGTGCTCCTTCCTAATTTCAAATAATGGCGCCGAAACGAAGGACGTTAACTGGTCATAGGGAAAAGAAAAGGAGATGTACTGAAGCATGTGTTCAATGTGAACAGGAAAACCCCGATCGAATTGCACCTTCATCTGTATTCTGCTGCAAGTGAGAGTTTTGTTTTTAAATATAAACCAAAATGGATCGCTCCATACCAATATTTTTACTTGGGACCTAGTAAATCGCAATTATATAGTATATGCATTTTTTTGAAATTCGTATTCTAAGTTAGTAAAAAGTAGTAAAATTCTTATTATTAAGTTGAGGGCCCCGCAACTTAATAGGGTTTCGGGCTCTGATAACATTTGATTAATTTTTGCAGTCCATCATAGTTGGATATTTAGACTAAGAAATGCATTCCTTAGAAAAGTTTAAGACTCTCCTATTTTGGCTACAAATTGGAGCCAAAATAGGAGGGATTGGTGAACCACTACGTAGGTTAGAAAAAGGAAATTTTTTTTAGCATTTTTTACATAGAACGTCAGATACGTTGTTATACGTCACAAACATGGCGCATCTAGAATAAAATAAAATTTTTTAAATGAATTATTTTTTATATAATTTCTTGATTTATGTATTATTTAACTGTTATATGTTTACCTTAAGTACTATTTTATGATTAACTGTAGATAAATTTTTCTTTTCAGGAAAAATAAAAATAGAACTTGTTGTTACTTATTTTGGATGGCAGCACTGAATAAGTTGTTACCCTTTCGTATTATGTAATGCATTGTATCGTTTTAAAAATAAATCAGATGTTTTTGAACTTTCGTCATCTAATTTGAGGACCGGATACATTTACTCATACGATATTATAACAAATAAATCGATGATACGAAGTAAAAACTTTTTTATTTTCCACAAAATAATATACAATTCTCTTGGCAAACGGTGGGGAAACTAACACTCGTATAGTACAGGTGGGACGATTCAAAACTCGTCCTTCGTCTGAAGTAACACACCACGATATTCAAACGGTTGAGTATCAAAAGCCGACAACAGTTTTTTTTTATTGGAGGAAAATAATCGCCTGGCAAAAACAGAGGATGTATTATTTACACTAAGATGAACCTGGCGACGTCCAACTCCTCTCCTCTCGGTTGCATCATCCAAATAGAAGCCAAACACACCATTTCTTCTGGGAATAAACATCCACCGAAGACACCTAAGACTAAAAAGAAAAAATAAACCATTCGCATATTATATATTATATTATCTATATAGTATATTTTTTCTGTAACTTATAAAATATGATACATAAAATATCATGTTATGTTATTATAGCTTTAGATTATTTAAAAACAAACACAGTATTCAGAATTTTGATATAGAATATCATTCAGCATCAATAGCCAATATCTTGTTCTTATATTATCTTTTGTTCTTTATTTCGAAATATTATTTTACGTATTATAGAATGTATCTAAATTTTTTTCAAATTTCATTCTCTTGTAAAACAGAATTAATGTAAAGTGTAAACAATTGACAGTACAGTCGATTTGAATGATGATGGTGCGCTCTCTAAACGTCGTTTTGTTCCTTTATGTATCCTCTCAATGTTGCTTTTTCCCTCAAGTGGCTCACAATAACAGCTGAGTTTGATAACCCTGTCATAAAAATGCAATCAAAGTTTAAAGATAATATAGGAAACACGTTTTCATTCTTTAAATAAGTTCGTCTTTAAACTTTTAGTATAGATTGTCGGAAAGGGAGGCTTTAAACATTCCTAACACTGCTACCAACTAGTGATCTATTGTGGGCTCCTAACCATCCCATAAGAAATCCCGTTTTACACACGACAGACTGTATCTTCTTCAATGGGACTGTAAAAAAGATCTTCGGGTATAGAAAAATGGAACCCTAGCCCTGAAAAGGTCACACAAAACGTGAAGAGGAGAAACTTTTGGTGTTTTTAAGTTAATGTATTTCTATAAATTTTTAATGATTTTTTTATTCTGTTGAGATGCTCACTTGTGAGAATTTTTCTTTATAGTACAGTATATACTGTATATATTAATAAATTAAATAAAGTTTTATTTTTAATATAAAAGTAAATTTTAAAATCAATGTCATATCACATATAGAAACTTTTCAGTAATGTTAAGAGCCTAACGTTTTTAATTTGATATTAAAAATTACATCACTTTTTTTTCGACAAACTACCTTTTTGGTCAACTTGGATACAGTTCTGGTAAGTGCTCGATTTTCCGCTTTTAGTTTCTCGTTTTCGTTTTTAACTTTGGCTAAACTCTGAAAAAAAAAGAATAATCGTTTTTTTATTGTAATTTTTAAAACGAGAAAAGGGCGAAAGAATTTTCTTACCTTCAGTTCTTCTTCCATCTCCGAAATCTTCCTTTCTAAACTCCTGCGTTCCTGTGAGGAAAAATATTCGTTAAAAATATTTTAAATTATATTAGAAAAATGCTAGGAAAAATCCTCACCTTTCTTTCGATTTCATTTCGACTGTTATTCTAGAAAAAAGAAGTGAAAAATGACATCAACATAAATAAAAATTCGTCTAAAAAGTTATAAAATTATCTTAATTATTCGAAGTTAATCAAGACAAATTTATAACTTGATTAACTTCAAATAACCAAGTTATAAAATTGTCACTTTTCACATAAAATTAGGAATCCATCATGGTTTGGTTACAACTGATACAAGATCAGATGGAGATCAATGAGGTAGGATAGGATTATCCTGAAAAAATGAAGGAGTGGAAACTCGATTTTGATCACAGATGCTATACGAATTTGAGACCGATCTGAAATCAGGAAAAGTTTCTCTAGAAATTTGGCTAAAGTTTTCTTTCTCGATAATCCGAAATTATTTTATGCCAAGAATAACTTTCTTGGAACTTGACTTATTCAGTTGAGATTATTATTATATGTGGATCTTTGATTCTATTTAAAGAATCCGATTCCGAATTTAGATTCAGGTGAACACCTGGAACATATTTGAAGCGTGCCATTTTTTTTAGAAATTTACTAATGATCTAGAGCAGGGGTGGCGAACCTCTATTACGTGTACGTGCCAAAATTGGCTAAATTTTTGTAGAAATTACCCCTCGCGTGATTGTCCAAATGTTAATTTAATTAAAACTAATATATCAGCTTCGAGTTCTGCCTGCCCAAAAAAATTTTCCAGTGGGTCATAGGTTCGTCATTCCTGATCTAGAATGTATCAATTTGGTGCTCTCGCTCTCTCTAAACAAAACATAATTATATTTTCAATTTCATTTCCAAGTTAAGATTAATAATAATTTTCATTTTCTGCATTTTAATTTTCATCCATGTTTTTGCGCATGTGCGAAATCCCGGGACCGGAAATGCAGCCATTACTATTTTCTCTCGCTTCGAATCTTTGATCGCATCTTTTAGAAAACTAAGTCCCAATCTCATTATAAATTTTGTTTTAAATTATCATAGTTTACTTCCTATTTATGTTTGTATACTTCTTTTTATTATTTGACTTTAATTTCTAGCTTTTTCGATTGAAAAATGTTGGCTGTTTCCCGGTCGGAAGGTTCAGTTTGTTAGTTGCCAGTTTCATGTAAGGAAAATTTCAAAGTTTGGTCTGGAGAAAGAAAACAAGCAAAAACATTGAATACAAAGGTCTACTAAAAAAATGAAAAATCTCAAATTTGACAAATAAGAAAAAAAATGTTTCGTTTTTGTTGTATTTGGGCACATAGTGGCCAGGGACTAACTAGTATATAAATAAAATACAATATTTTTTGTGTGTGTATCTATCCTGTCTGTCTGTTCCACAAAGGCTCCCTCAGCGTTTGATCCCTTCAAACTTAACCTGGAGACATCCCTGGTCCTATGAGTGGCTATCCAGAATGGATATTGTCCTGGAGGGTGGGGCATTTTTGGGTGGCAGCCAATATGCCTTCATTTAAAATCTTCAGAGTGAGGTTTGAATTCGGGATGGCATCATGCCGATAGTGACGTGACGCCATCGGTGATGTAACAATGTATATGTCATAAAACGCTTCCGCTGCGTGGCGTCACAATGATAACGTCATTGTGATATTAAATGCTGGCTAAACAACTGTTAAAATCGATGATAAAATTCGACATGAATGGATCACAAATGCTATAATGAATTATATGTCGTAATAGCAACGTAACAACATATGACATAAAAAAACTCAATTGTTTTGTGACGTTCTATGACGTAATAAAAGAGTGACGTCATTACCGCGTCCACGTGACGTCAAGTGATCATCTAACTGACTCCAAATAACTTACTATAATAAATGAATTATATGACTAAATTATTTTGTTCGAATTCGGATATTGTCACAGAATTTCATGACGTCATGATGTATCGAATATATACGTCACATCGCAGTGACGTCACGTAAGCATGCCGATGATGTCATCGCTACACAATATTGATAAATGATCTCGCGAATTTATACTTTAATAAATTCGGAAAGAACAAATAATTTCTACTAGTTGTAATTCAATTATTCTGATGATGATATAACATTTTAATAACATGAAGTCCTCGGCCGGATGGCCAAGTAGTGC
>WUQG02430408.1:0-14386 GCA_011317285.2 Androctonus mauritanicus | reverse complement strand
ATAGTATGCCTATAATTACCTTACAGGATATTAAAAAGGAGATTATAGAAAAATGACGATGAAAAATATGGCATGGGCCCACACGGTATTCATTGTATGTTTAATGCTAATTGTATATGAAGGGTTTAGAAATACTGTTAAATCCATTTTCTATTAAATGTTTGGGATAGTTTATTTTATATGAACAATTCCTACATTTTTCTTAATTAAAAGAGATTACTCTATGTTAATTCTTGACTTTCATGATATGGAGCACACTAGTGAGCAGCTGAAGTTACAGCTGGTGAACCACATGCGACAAGAGTCGCATGTGGCTCACCAGCGACACCTGCAACATGGCCACCGTGGGTATGTACGATACTTAAATATTTGATTTTATTTAATTCTTCTAATTTTATAGAATTTTAATAATTTATTCTATTAAAATATATATGGTATAATGAACAAGAAGTTTATTGGATGAATAAAGAGTTCATTTTTTCTATTTATTAAAGTGAATACCATTAAAAGCGGAGTAGTATCTTATCTCGAATATTCGGGGTAAGATGACTAATTGTAACTTTTTTTACGAAGATTATAAATAATGACTCGATTATTATTTCAAAGTTTTTGATTGAGTCATATATGCAAAACCATAGTAGGTTTAAGTACAAAATATATGAAATGAAAATATTCAAATTTAATATGAATTTTTATGGTCAGAAAGAAAAAGTTGGTCAACTTCCTCCGATTCATTCTATTATGTAGGCTACAGTGTACTGTAGACACATAATTATTATAATAAACATAGTTTTTGATTGATTGTAATCTCTTGTAGTAAAAATAAATGACTTAATTTAGTTTTTATTGAAACAATTATGCACTGGCCGATGCTATTTCATTTCAAAGCGATTATTGCTTGTATACAGATAGGCCTATATAACAAAAGTTTGATGATCGTTGCTGAATAAACATAT
Source organism: Androctonus mauritanicus (assembly GCA_011317285.2). Classification (NCBI taxonomy): domain Eukaryota; kingdom Metazoa; phylum Arthropoda; class Arachnida; order Scorpiones; family Buthidae; genus Androctonus; species Androctonus mauritanicus. Next base: position 13,430 of record WUQG02430408.1, on the reverse strand, counting down.
AGACTACAGCAGCGGGCAGCAAACTTTTTAATAGCGCACTTCTTTATCAATAAAGAAAAATAGCCCGCAATCCCATACAACAAATTTGAATTATGACGAACAAAAAACATATTCCTGAAAATTTCTTATGCATCCCGCTTTGTAGATTGCTATCATACAATACGATATGTTTGCTTTCTAACCAATTTATAATATTTTTTAATTTTTTCAAATTCTATAAAATTGAATTTGAAGAATCTATAAGGAAAATAAAATGATAAGAATTATCTAATGAACGGTTTTTCTAGCAACCTGGCTAAAATTGTCTTGCTTAACTTTATTGATCATATAATATATTTTAATCTCATCTATTCCTACTGTATTTATCTTTTTCAGCTGACTTGGTTTAATAGTTATAATTACTAATAATATTTAATAGATGTAATTATTATGATAAATAATATTTATCCAATATAATATAATCAATAAATGTTATGAGCGTTATTTATTTTATTCATATTTATTTATTTAATTTATTTAAAATGAGAAAGAGGGAGGAAAGGGATGCTTTGGTTTCTTCCTGTATCTTATTTTCTATTGATCCGGCGCTGATTGACATTAATGGTCTTTATAAAGTACAATTATGGTTCATCTTTTTTATATAATCCTTCACCTTTCCATTTATGAAAGGAAATATTATTGATATCTGAATTATGATTTTGTTTCATTGCATTTTATTGCTAATATTAGCTACCATTCATCCACTCACGAAACTGTTTTCTATCATTGATAGTCACACTTTCAAGAAATGATGGAGGAAAATTTAAATTGCTTTTCTTGAAATCAGTGCAATTAAATAAATTCTATTATCGCATTTTTGTCCTATTTTCATGTAAGGAATTATTTCTTGACTTGCGTCATATATAAAAAAATTATAGCTTTTTAAAATATATGTACAGTATTTTAAAATAATTAAAACAATTTAATTTGTTTGCAGATCTGAGAAAAAAAAAAAAAATCTATTTTGGGTTAATGTTTCTCAAACATTTTTATTCGCGTACTATCAAATACATATAAAAATTTTGTCATGTCACCTTTAATATTACAGCAGGTAAATGTAAAGTTAACAAAAATCAGTTTTTCTAACGAAAGTACAAGTTAGTGATTCCATATTTTTATGTATTTAGGATCATAGTCGTGTACACCTACAACTAGCAAAAAGTGATGATGATACATCACTAACAAGTAAGTAATAAATATATATGAATGCGGAGTTTGTGATTTGTTACCTTTGGTTTTATTTTAATTTTATACTTATATATTACTATATTAGTAATATTTTTCTCATCCATAAAATATGGTTTATATAAACAGTAAAGAAAATCGTAAGATTTTTATAAGCAATGATAAATGGATATAATATGTTTTAATTCTACATTATTATAGAAGATTGGTTTTGATTATCAATAATTTTCATTAAAATATTATTTTTAGTATTAAACAGATATAATGATAAAAATTAACCATCATTGGGTATCTAGCGCAGGATATCTACGATCAGAAGATGGATGTACCAACCAATTCAAACTTGATTTCTGTAAAATATTCGAAAAAGTGTTTGCATTTCTCTATAGAAACAAAATTATTTACGAAATTATGATCTTAATATACTATATTCAAATATAATAAATAAAATTGATGATTTTTGGCATTTTGAATTATTAATTTAACATTTTATAGCATTTATCGATTTCACATATAGCATTTTAGAGCATTTTGTAGAAAAATTTGGTTTTTAGGTTAATTCAGATATAATAATTTAAGAATTGCGTTAAATAATTTAAATCCCAAAAATATAATGTAAGAAGTTAATAAAATAGCAAAAAGTTCAATAATTTTAATTAATGTAAAATGAAATCTATGGTTCAGTTATCTTAAATTTAAAAGAATTAATGAAACAAGAAATTTACGTCTCAGTCGTCATTAACAAATAGATCTATAATAAAATTACAAAAATAAAAATATACATATGGAATGAGATCTTCTTCCCAACAAGATTGAATTTATTTCAATTGCAATTTAAAATAATTGCTTTAAAAGGGTGAAGAAGTCATTCAACAATTTACAAATCCAATAAAATAAATTAAAACAAATAATACATTATCATCCTTCATTCTAGTTTTCCTGACTGTTAAAATTAAATTGTATTTGCTGAAAAATCTTTTAGCATTTACACTATTACTTTGAGTCCAGATACATTCTAAGACTACTTCAGCAAAGTCTGGAAATTTTATCTTTATGGCTAACAAGATCTATAAAGAATCTACTATACTTCTTTATTCTGCCGAATACTTCTAATCATGTGACCATGGAAACACATATCCTTCTATAAAATTATTTAAGCTCACATATCAGAAAAATGAAGTATTGCTTTTATTTACTGATAAAGACTTACTTGTTAGCATCAGTCCTTTATCCGAACAGCAATTGCTGGATTAAAAAGTGTAGAGTGCTTTCATCTTCTAGAAAATTTTCTCATTTTTTATCATGTGAGTAGAAAGTTTTTATGATATTTTTGCATTCATTCTGCAAATTGTTTTTTATATTTTTCTTTCGCTTTTCATCCCAATAGGATTCTAACATAGCAAAAAGTGTCTGCAGGCAACTAACGACTAACGCATCTCGAGTTCTGCACTCATAGCTGTCATTTCATTTCAGAACATATGTACAAAACAATAAAATAAGTCCACCAGCTGAATAATCAACTTACTAATTTTCAGTGAAACTTGTATATTAGAATTTCTGAATCATAGAAATTTTTTATAATATTGTGTTTGCTGATATATTGATATTTTATTTTTTACATCTTAAATAATTCGCATTGAAATGAAAATATAGTTAAACTCATTTAAAACGAGAGTCGAAATAATGAGATAACAGCAATAACAGGCAAATATTAATTTCAAATATGATCTAAATATGCTTACTTATAAAAATTTCATGTTTATAATATACAGTTTCTTGAATATAACAAACAAAATTAATATTTAAAGAAGCAATCAAATAATTTTTGTCTTAAATGATTATAAAAATGCATAATATTTTCTATATTATGCATATATAGAATTATAAATATATTTCTGTTATTTAATAGTAAATTTCATAATATTTTCTATATTTTCACATTATTAAATAATGCGAAAATATAGAAAATATTATGAAATTTATTATTAAATATCCCATTTAAGATATATCAAAAATTTTTTATTGTACCAGATTCGTTTCTTTATTATTTATTAGATTCTTGCCTTTCAAAATTACAATCAAATTAAATTAAAAATGCAAATTTTGTAATATGCTTTCCATTTTGTATACAGTTATCAGTCAGTCTTATGATATTCCTTTTTTATTGTAACATTAAGCAAACATAAATTATGTCATACACAATCTTTACCATATCCGTTAGAATATCAAATTTTATAAATTATCTACATAACTATATTTAGCAACAAAATATTCTCCCTTATATAATTTTCCTCTCAAGATTTAGAAAAGAGTAACTTCCTTTTATAAAAAGAAAAAAATGTGAAATAAAAAGAGAAACTGAGAAAAAAAATCATGTAGTTTTCTCGTTTGAGCTAAATATAGTCGCTAGCAATTGCAGGAGAAATTTTAGAAGAAAATTTTTTCTTATTTTGAGTTTCCACTTATGCATTATTCAAATACTGAAATTAAAAGATAGAAAAATAAAATATCAGAACGGGCAAAGAGTTTCACCGCGTAAACTATGCTAAAAATTAATAAAAAATAACATTATATAAAGAATAAAAATTTTATGGTGCTGATAAATTGCGTTATAAATGTATCCGGGAAAATGCAAAATAATATCTTTTTTGCATGATAATTTTTTTAATTTAAAACAGAAATAAAATTTTTTTTGTAAATATCAATCATAGTTTAATTAATTAAAATTGCATTTTATAATAGCATACTTAAAAAGCTGAAGAGACTTATCAGAAAATGTATTATAAATGAAGGTAGCGTTTAAAAACGTGCTACAGCCATAAATAATATGGCGGATTTCCGTTATCGAACGTCCTTATATAAAATGACTTATTTTTGAATTCAAATATATTTTTTATAATTGCTTTTCTTATATTTGAGCTAAAAAGATATTTCTATAAATATTCTTGAAATTTCGTATAATCTTTCCTTTTGCATTGCAGAATTTCAAAATTACAACAAAAAAAGGAGAATTAAGTAAATACGGTATAATATCTAAAACGGTATTCTATATGAAAAATAATTCATATCTATCTGGACATTTTTAGATTCTCAATGATGAAGAACAAAAGTTGTAATGATAATTTCTTCTCACAAGTCAGATAATGATACTCATTAAACCGAATTTTATCATTAATCGGAACTTCAGGAAGAATTGAGATTTATTACTGATCGCCATAACGCTTCCAAGCGAAAGACAAAAAATTGGAAATGGAAATTTCTAGAAGGAAAGAAACATTACAATCTACATGGAACAAAGAGTGAAAGCAGTCATATTATGGGAAATTTCAAGGGTCTAACTACTGAGGATCAATACTAAGGAAACGGAATTTATTAAAATTTTTAAAATCGCGTTCAAAAAATATTATTTCACATTTAAATGGTCGCATTTAAATGTGAAATAAATAAATAAATGCGATTTCGCATTTATATTATCTCAATAATGTGTAGATTTCGTATTTTGAATGCATTTCGCATTTTGTCGTAAATTCGTAACCAATAAAAAGCTGATTAGTTAATGATGAAAAATAAAAATACAATACGGAAGTACACGTCATTTGAGAACAACATTTTGTAACTATTGCGAAAAATAATCATCCCTTAATACTAATAAATAATACATTGCATTGATACGAATAAGTAAATAATTATCATCAAAGTAATCAGTTCAAAAATACGAGCAACTAAAAAATTGTAGTCAAGTTTTGATTTCTCTTAATATCAAGAATTGCCTGATATAATAAAATAATAAAGCTTCACAATTCAATGTTTATAAAGTCAATTACTTATTCCGTGCCTCAGATTAACTAATAAATTAATTTTTCTTTAAATATATTTTAAACAAACAAAAAAACAATAGTTTTAAATCTTTTTTTTTAATTTGCTTTTGTTAAAAGAGCAGATTAGAAAACACCATTTACTATATTACTAGATAATTAGATATGTTCCGATTTCTTTGATCTTTTAAAATCAACTACTGAACAGTATTTTCAAAGACGTAAAATTAAATCTTAGTTAACGTTTATAGAATGAATCATAATATTTATTGAATAGTTGTACGTAATAGTAACACAATGCAAACACTGTCGTATGTTTTGAAAACAGTATTTTAAATTAGATGATCTTGGGTAAGTGACAAAAGGAAATAGTTCAAATGAATGAATGCTTAATTTAGCATATTTACACGTTTGAATTAATCAGTTTAAAATAGATTGAATTTAAAAAGAATATAATTTAAAAAATCAGAATAGATGCAAAGTTTTTTATAAGCTGCGATGAGCGTTTTATAGTAGTAATTATTTTTATATTAGTTATTTTTTACTCTAGTAAAAAAATGATTTTTTGTAATCATGTTTCTAAATCAGTACAACAATCCATAAATAATTCAAGAACTAAACATATCGATTCAAATTTTCAATTTAAAGATCATTCCTTAAATTAGTCAAACTATAGAATCTATGCTTATTAATTTTAAAATATTTTATAAAGTATTTTTTTTTAAAGAGATTGTTTGAAATTTTAGAAAATAAATAACATTCAAACTATTTGTCGGATATGAACGATATTATACTCATGCGAAATATGTGCTCTATCTAAGTCGATTACATGCTGGATACGTAATATTGCGTGATCAATGATCACTCGAAGCATTTGCTGTAGAATGTTTGCGACATACTGATTTATGCTTGCCTTCAGGTCGGCCACACATCGTACTCTCCCGGATAGACTCGATCTTTCAAATATTCCCACAGCCAGAAATCGCAGGGATTCAAGATTTGGAGATTGTAAAGGGATTCTAAAGTCTGGAGATTCGAGCAACCATTGAACACGCAGTGTTACGTATCTAGCATTAATCGACTCAGATGAAACACATATTGAAGTTCCGTAACCGCTTTTTGAATAATAAAGTCTTATTACTATAATTATTGTAAGGCATTTCTGAATGTATTTTCGTCCATAAAGAGCCATATTTTTGCCTGGTGATGAAAATTTGAACAGTTTTATTTTTCATCCGAAATCGCTATTCCATGAACTAATTAGCATATATCCCAGGTTTTAGTATCATATGTTGATTAGAACCCGCTTCAGTAAGCTGTGAGTAGGGTCAGTTATTTTATAACCATCCGGTATATAGATTCTATGTCATTAAACATGCGTTTAGCAATAATTTTATTCATAATTTATTTTATTGTTTATTAGCATAAATTTCCGGCGCTTTCTGGGAATCTTCAACAAACAATTATCCTTCAGAATTAATCCTGTAATTTAGGTGGTACAGGATTCTTAAACTTTTGATGATTCCAGATCCCCAATGGATTGTACAATATGATCCCATATCTCCTTCACTTGACTGTCGAAAACCAAATATTATGTATACAGCGGTAATCAAATATAGAATAAATGGCGGCGCAAATCGCCGTTTTTATGCAATGCAAAACGCGCTTCTAGAAATTTCGAGATACGTATATCGACAATAAACGAGTAAATACACTCTTGTTCAGTAAATACACATGCATTAAATTTAAATATTAAAATTAAAATGTATTAAATTTAAAATTAAAGTTATAGTAAACATACACGTGTATAATTAAATACAAACATTTGCAGGTAATGCCGAATGTTCTCGAAGATTCTATCGTTCCATTCACATATTATTCAAGTATAAATTACTATATTAAATAAAATAAATACAGTATCAGAAATCGAGTCTTATACCTCCAGCATTTGGTTCCCGTACTTCCAAGAGGTATGGATACCTCCGGTTAAGAACCGCTAAGGTAGTATATAATTTAACAAATATTTCTGAGGTTTTATTTCTGTAAAGATAACATTAAATTATTAATAGATAACATTACTGTAAAATGTAACATTAAGATGTCTTTACACGTATTTTGGAAATTCTTTTTAAGAGACATACGTAAACATGGAAATGAAACTAGACTGAAGAGGGTATGTTGCCGAAATGCATATCTAGAATACCATGTTTTATTTATGATAGTTTTTAAGTTTTTATAATTTTGAAATTTTTTTTTTGATATTTGATATTGTCATTTTGGGTTGTGATAAAAAAAGTATAGTAATAAAGAGACATATCTTAGGAGAAATAAAGCCTCAGAAATATTTGTTAAATAATTATCCATTAAATATGTAGAGATTAATATGAATCCTACCTTGTATTCTTATATATTAAATCCAATAACTTTGGAAAAAATAATTTTAGATTAAGAATAAAAGTATTAAAATATGAATCAGCATTAAAATATGTTTAATATAATGTCATCTGATATTATTATTTACAAAAATCTCTTAAGTTTCTAGTAGATATCATTGTTTTAGGTTAGTTGGCATATATCGTTTTTTCAAATGTCATATGTCAGGGGTCTAATCTTAACTACTGTCGTTTCCTTCAAAGTTTCGGTAACCAAGGGCAACGATAGTGGCACGTGACTTGTTGACATCATTTCGAAAGTGCCGCCTTAAAGAGCTAGATCATGAGCTAAATTAACTACATTTCCGATTCTTGCGACTAAACGAAGGTTCGATATTTTCGAAGTTAAAATGACGAAAAGAAAAAGCTATCGTTAGTGTGCTCTTACAATCGAAAGAAATATGGCTGCTACCATATTTCTTTCAAATGATTATTGTTGTCAATATTATTTGAATTTATTGTTTTAAAATAGATATGTATTTTGGATTATCTTAATGATGTAAATATTAGGTTATCGAGTTTATAAGATATATTACAGTACATATATTAATACAAACTAAGTTTCTGAAAATGAATTAATAAACTTATTTAAAAAAGTATTATGATTATTTAATGATTCGTCATAATAATTTCTCCATTATTTGGAAAAGCAACATAATTTTGAGAATTGCCAATCAAAATTTAATATTGCCGTTTATATACATTATTTTAATCATTAATTGAATTATTTTTTAGAGATATTACAAACTCAAATATTTTCAATAACAATTTATTAATTTTATAAAATAACTATCTATATTATTTGTTTTTTGGGATTCAAGAAATATTGAAACATCAAAGCAATAATTTCGAATGTTGAAAATCACGTTTTTCGAAGTTTGAAGCTGATAGATCAACACTAAACACGTCATCGTTGAAACACATGCACTCGACCAATGACACTCAAACTAACTCTTTGTTATTGGTTGAATTCGTTATAAACGAAAACTCTCGAACGTATATGTTTTTTTTTTTTTTCATATTTTACGCCCCTTTCCAATTAGGGAGATTACTAAGGAGCGGGACCAGTTCCAACCACGGGATGCACGCCCACCCATGGAGGGGGCCGGATGGTGAAGGACGGGGATCGCCAGGCCGGGTCCAATACCTCGAAAAACTTTTCAGGAAATATCAGAGCAGGGACATGAACCGGAGTCCTTCTATATGGCACGACGATAGCGTTACCACTCGGCCATCCGGCCGCCCGAATGCTTATGTACAGTATAACGAATCGTCAGAGTTAAGACTACCAATTTTATAACCTTTCGGTAGCTGGGTATCGAAATTCTTGTTAATTGAAAATTTTGATTCTCGCGAGTTCGAAAGTAACGATAGTAGTTAAGATTATATCAATTGCTGAAATTTTAGTTGTCTGTATTGTTGTCTTTAAAAGTGACTGCCGCCAATATATTTTATGTGTCCCCCTATGGGTAGGGGTTAGAATTTACCTACCGTCCGACCCCGCGTGTCGTAAAAGGCGACTAAAGGGGTCAGCTCATGCCATTTGGTGGTTGTCGCGTCCGTCACTGGGGTCTCATTCGCGGATCCATATACGGATCCGGGACTGCTTGCGGTGCCCAAGTCCGTCACTAGGGTCTGCGATGGGACCCCATACGGACACCGGACCGCCCGGCGGATTCGTCCGCAGCAATCCAATAGTACTTTTGTACCGTCTCTCGGAGGACAAAGCTCGTCTATAACCTCCATATTAAGCGCGAATAAAAAAAAACAATCGGCCGACGCACCTGCTAAGGCCGGATTCACACTGGACAGCGATCGCGACCGCGACTCCAGCCAGCGACCGTTGCTATGGAAACAATCCCATCAGGCCTCGCTTTACGACTCGTCGCTGAGATCAACGACAGTATTCAACCTGCTGAATATTGTCGCGGTCGCGGGGATACCTCATTGCGATAGCCAATAGAAAGGAAGCATTTGGTTACGTATGTACTTTCGTTTTCATGCCATGTGCAATAGCTGTATGTTACATCACTTCTTATTGACTGTTGCTTACGCAGTTACTATTGATCAATTCGAAAAATCGTGAAGCCGATCATTTTTAGTGTGCATGCTCTGTCGCAAGCCATCAGTTGTGATCGCAATAGCTGGCCAGTGTGAATCCGGCCTAAGTCGACCTATTATTTTCGCCTACGTTCGTAGTAGCATCTGTTTTCGTTGTAGCATCCTAAGTTTATTGATAAAGCTGTTCGTTGTAGCATTCGTTCGTTGTAGCATACCTCACTGTAGTTTTCTCAAAAATTTTTTTCATTTATTTTATTAAATTTGTTTTTAAATTAAAAGTAAATTGTATTTTCAAAAAATTATTGGGAAAAATTTTTCAAAAATTAAAATCATTTCATTCTAATGGAGATTGATAACAGCTTTTACATTTAAGTAATGAATTCAGTTTTTGATTAGAATTATCTAAATGTTTCAACCACAGGAAGTAAATAGTGAAATCTCTGGTGAAGACTTTTCAATATAATCCCTCTGATGGATTTTAAACACAAATGAAAAAAATGGTTAATAAAAATCATGTAATATATATTCTAATTGAAACTAATTACAAGAATATCTTCAAATTAAATATTCTAAGCCAAATTATTGGTTTAAAATATTTAATTTGTAGATGAGGTGTTATCCCAAAAAATCCAGTTTAATTCCATTGCAGTGACAAAATTTTATTTTGGGAAATTTAAATTATAGTCTAATTATTATTTACTAGATGGTGTGATCTTAGCCAAAATTTAAAACTAATTATTACTGAAGAGATGATGGCACCATAGTTTTGATTTAACAATTATTAAAATTATAGCATTTAATTATAAATTATTATGCTAGAAGTTAATTTGGCTTATAATATTTGATCATGTAATATGTTGCATGTAGTTGTATTTTGTTTATGTTACCAATACTTTTTTAATTTTTATTTTTCATACACATCTGTTACTAAATCATATTACAAGAATGATTTTTTTATTAACCAAATTTTAATTTATGATTTTTTTGTTATAAAATTCAACATGTTCTGCCCTGTTTTCCTAACATGATGATGCATAATATGATTAAATGTAAATAAACAATCTGCAGAATTTTCTCTATTCTGTGCACAACAATCTTATAAAATTTAGTACATAAGTTGATATAGATCAGTTGCTAATAGTCAAAAACATTACTTTAATTGTAATAATTTTGATGTCTAATGCTGGACTGTTTTGTTTTTTTATTAAGAATAAAGTTATATTGACTAATATATCTTTTTTTCCTTTAAATAAATAACTTTAATAAATTTTTAGCATAAATAAATATTCCTTGTTTTATGATCCCTTGTATTTACAACAATTATTTTCATGTAACTAAATGTAACTAAAAAACAGCACTCTTCGTAGTTGAAAACTAAATTTTAATTTTGTTATGAAGTAGCTAACGTTTTTGGTAGTTCATACCATTCTCTGGCTAAATAGATTCAAACAAGTTTAAAAATTTTAAGTCTTGCATAACAGTTTCTAAAATATCAAATTTATAATTTCTATTCCATATTTACAATGGCATGCAAAACAAATTCAATCATCATTCAAACCTGTAGATTTTTAAGAATTTATCTAGGATTTCAACATTAATTATAAATAATAAAGTCAGATTTTTTCCAAATTGATATCATCAAAAATAGTAATAAAAAATTTAATTAAGTGGAACTTTATAATAAAATCAATTCAAAAACTTATTAATTTTGAAAAAGCATAGGAAATTTAGTAAGTTTTACAATATATACCATAAGTAAAAGTTTTATAATATATTTTTTATTAAATTATTGCAATGAATACCTGTTCTAGCTTGTTTTTAACTTTTGATATTACAGCATTAAAATTTCTGCTTTGTTCTTTAATAACATGTTTAACAATATCTAAAAAAAAAAAAAAAAAAAAAAAATTATTTCTAGCAAGGTTAAAGTTTCCAAATTTATATATACATTATTTGAAATTAAAATAATGTAATACAATAGTTCTAGTTTAAGAGTGCTTGGATGTGCAATTTTTTTCAAATATGAAATAAAGAAAAATATGAAAATTAATTGCAATAAACAAATGCTAAACATTGATAAAAAGGCATTTCAAACCACAATAAAAAATAAAAAGGCACAATACAGCAGACGTGTCAAACTCATTTTAATTCAAGAGCCATTTAATAAGCTTGTAAGATTGCTGCAGGCCATATCACATTTAAATTTTTTTTAAATTACATTTTGGAATAAGGATTCAGATATATATAGGATAATTAAAACATTGTGTAATCAAATGAATATATTACAAAAATATATACTTACAACATAATTGCTTTTAATTATATATAATTTTTAATTTTATTTTGTGCTATCAATCTAACTTTCTATTAAGTATTAAGTCACATTTTCTGTACAAAAACAAAAGCTTAAATTTAAATAATAATAACTATTTACATTTTTTTAAATAAGTTAATAACACAACATATAAATCTTTAACAAGCCTGTTAGCACATTTTTTATACATCTTCAAAGAGGGAATGTTTGGAACTTGATCATTATATTTGTCTATCCAAAAAAATGCAGGTCCTCATTTATGGCTTTTTGTTTTCTGGTAAGAAATTTCGTACAAAATGACATAGTCCTTTCAGGAAAGCACTTAATTCAGATGTATATGTACAGATGGCACTGATCTGAAAGATCAGTGCCATCTGTACATATACATCTGAAAAGGCCAGTTGAAAAAAATTCGTAGAATTACATTTCATTAAAATCAAACTAGTGTATCATAATATATGACATAGCTACAAAGCAACAGTTACTTCCTATTATCTCATAACATATTGTTTTGATTTTCATTTTAATTAAGAGTGTTGAGGGCCACAAAAAATCACATCAAGGGCTGGATGCGTCCCGCAGACTGTCAATTTGACATCCCTGTGGTAAGACATCCCATCTTAGCTGCAACAATTTCTGGTAAGTCTCCAATGATATATGTAGTCTGGTGTTATCATGATGAAAGACAATGCTTTTGCGATTCACTAATTCTGGATGTTTATGATGAATGGCATTATTTAATTTATCCATTTGTTGAGAGTACACACTTGAATTAATTGTTTCATTTCTTGGAAACAGTTCAAAAAACATGATGCCTTTCTAATCCTACCAAATTGACAACATAAACTTCCTTTTGGAGAAACTCTGCTTTTAAAATGCTTTAGGCTGGTTCATCATACTTGCTCCATGATTTTTTCCACTCGATGCTACTATAGACAGTCCATTTTTCATTTCCTGTTATCATGCATTTCAAAAATGGATTTTTTCCTCATATTTCAAAAGTGAATCATATATGATAATGCATTTAATCAAATAAAATTCTTTAAGATAGTGTGGTACCCAAACATTGAGTTTATTCATATATCCAGGTGCCTTTAAATGATTTTTCATGCTTGATTTTGATATGTTTAGAATTTCTGCAATGTCTTGTGTCATGTAGTTACACTTTGCATTGACTAATGCCTTTATTTTGTCACTATTGTTCAACATTGGTCTTCCTGAGCGTGGTATGTCTTTAATGTTGAAATCACCAGAACAAAATTTGACAAATCACTTTTGGCACTTGCCTTCCAATGAAGCATCTTCTTCACCATACACATCACAAATATTTTTACATGCTTCACATTTTTCCTTTTTTTAAAATAAAATAATTTAAATTATTTTAAAAATGCTCATTTTGATTTTCCATTTTTTAAATTAACATGCAATAAAAATACCTAACCAATTTCCTTAGTTTTTAAAAAAAATATGCTTGAAAGTGACTAATTTATTTCTAGCACTAAATGAGCAGTCTATCTTCAAAATCTCAAAAAGCATTTATTTGGAAGCACTTTCAGCTTACAAGCCATCATCAGCCATTCTAAT
>WUQG02430397.1:0-14386 GCA_011317285.2 Androctonus mauritanicus | reverse complement strand
TGAAGATAAAAAAAACAAAAAAAAAACACAATTCATCTTCCTGAGATTGACTAGCGAAAGCATCGGACATTTATATATATATATATAAAATAATAGTTTTTAATATTTTTTTACTTATCTTAAGTGTTTAATTTGCGAGTACTTGATTAGAAGTAATTATTATTATTTCAGCTGGATAACTAAAAATAAAGAAAAATGGTAAAATGATTGAAATTCAATATTTATTGTAACCAACTTCTTAATCTGAAAACAACTGTAATCATCAATGATTACAGTTGTTTTTGGATGTCAACTTCAGCTGGAATTGTTTTTCTGTACAGTTCGGTATTTACATCTAACAAATAAATTCTGTTTTCGATACAAGAATTTCATTTCCTTCATTCGTTCCGACATCTTTATAGCGTTGTTATTATTGATTGTAATAATGGAGGGGGAAAAAATACTAAAATGTAGAAGAGCAACACGTTAATTTAAATTTAAATGTAACCATTAATTATATTTTATGTTTTCTAATACTAATAAAAGACCATAAAATATTTTTATTGCGTGATTATACATTACTTCTGATTAAAGATTTTTTTCAGTTATAACCTAAAATAAGAAAGCTGAAATTTGCACATTAAATAAATAACTAAGCAGTTTTGCCATAAATTAATTGCTAAATCATTTCGCTATGGCAATTCTTAAAGTTTTCATACAATTTTTTTTAACGATTTGAAAATACAAAGTTTCGTAATTCCGATGTTTATAACTAAAGAAACTAATTTTCAGTAAGCAGAGGAAGTGAATTTACTAAATTTTTATAGAATTCCGCTAGAGATTCAAAAACAGCGAAATAATGAAATAATTTCTAACAAACAATTTATTATGCTGAAATTAATAGATAGTCACAATATGACTTATTTTAGTTGGAATTAAGAGATACTGTCTTCGGTTTCTGTATAGACATTTTTGTCACGCATAGAAATGTTTTTCTTATTTACGATTCACTTTCAGAGAAAACGATAACAATATTTATTAGAATAATAAGAGAACTAATAATCACTGTACTTGAAAACTCTTTTAAGTATTTCCTTATTATATTTTTCCAATGATGGATACATTATAACACATATATATTCAATATATCTATAAATCTATATTAATAATATAAGAATGAATGTATAAAGACTATATTAAAGCAAGTGAAGCTAAGCTTTATGATAGGATAAAAACAATCTTTTATTAAAGAATTTGTTCTGCCTAAAGTAGTGCTTGAAAGGAATTTATTTATTAGATAGATATTAAGATATTATATATAAAAGAAAAGAAAGATGATGATACTTTTTGAATTTTTAACGTATACGAAAACTAAAAAAATAAAACATATATGCATAAATTAATTCATTTATTATTTATTTAGGTTTTATTTTTAATTTTCATTCCTTCTTAAAAAAAGAGAAAGGATTTATTTACTTAATTTATCCTCATAAATATGGTAAAACATTTATTATTATTTTTTTTTTATAAAATAAATATTTCCTTTCTTAAAAAATATTATCTCTTTCATTTAAATTTAAAAACTTGTCTTAAATTTATTTGAATTTTTTTTAATGCTGTTATTTTTTAAAAACTGTTAGATGATACTATTATACTTTATTGTCATTTTTTTACTGCTATTATAAAGCTGGTTTTAGAATGATTGTCTTCAATCTTTTTGGATAACTGCCCAGTTTTTCAATATACTCACATTCACAATAAGTTCACAGTCCACTTACACAAATTATTATTTTTACAAAGTGCTATTGTAGTTAAATGAATTGTTAAATTGTCATACTGTTAATCGTTTCTCATAATTTTCAGTTTGTTTAAAGGTTCATTAATAAATTTTATTTGAATGAAAATTCATTCGTTATTCGTATAAACTTATTATTAATAAAAATATGAAATTTTATATTTTTATGAATAATATATTTAAATAATTTTCTTAATATTTTAAGCATTCACCAAACTCTTACTATTCGGTAACAGAATGAAAAAGACAGAATTTTTTATGTTTTTAAACATTTCAATAATAATTAGCTATGATCTCCATCGTTGAGAAAGATTATCTGTCTTTTTGTAGCAACAATAAAGAAACTCAAAATCATGATTTTTGACATATTCCAATGCTTCTTTCTATCAATGAGATATGGACCTGAAAGTGACAATCCAGGAAAAATCCTTGAAAAAGTGGCAGAATGATCTTTTGAAAGTTTAAGAGATGCAGATTAACAAATTCCATTAAGATTCCCCTAAAAAATTCTAAATAATGATCTCGGGTTCATAAAGCTTGATAAACTAGATCACCAGTATCTTTTTAATTATATAAGATGCTTATGAATTTTCACTTCTTTAGATTTATAATTTTTGTTATCTAAATCAAAGAAAGAGTTTATTTTTTATAACTGAAAATTCAACTCTTTAACATAAAATAAAATATAAAAAACTTATAAATTATATGCAATAATAAATATATGAAGAGAATATTTTTTGAAAATTTTTTATTGTTAAAAATTACATTAAGATTTCAAAATCTGAAAGAAAATCTTGAATTAATTAGCAATCTATTTATATTCATAAAATTAATTAATAAATTTTAAAAGTCTTTAAGATATAAAATTATTTTTCGTTAATATAAATAATTTATTTAACATACCAAGAAAAGTTATTACAAAATTTTTTTATCTATTGATTTATTCATTTTTTTTTTTTTTTTTTTGTTTTTGACAAATCAGCGAGATAAATTTGAATATTTTCTTTTACATTTAAATAATTTCACTTAAAATTTCTAATCTATAACTAAAAAAATGTTTTATTTTTAATATTTTTAGATATTTCTTTTATTTTTCATTAAAAAATCTAACAGATTTATTAATTTATTAATTGTAAATAAATTATTAAATGCTTTTATTGCTTCTTAGTCTTAATGTGTTGTTTTAGATCGCTTTTCTACCACTAGTCACTAAGTGATAAACTCACATCAGATCCTATAACCAGTTATCCATATTCATAATGAATCCGCCAGAAAATTGAAGAATCTAAATGAAGGAAGAAGGCCCGGATACATTAGAAGAAATTTAAAGTTCTAAGATGTAAAATCGATTGAATCAATCTTTGAATGCTTTATCGTAAAAGTATTTTATCTTTCTTACTAACTTGTAAGTAGTAGAACATTCCAATGCACATCAGTGCGGCTTGCACCTGTGATGGAGTCTTTATTTCTTTGTCGTCTTACACTACTTTCCAACTTGAGTTAGTAATCTCAAAACAATATCAAATACTTTGATATCACATAACTGTTTGGTATTTCGTGCCATCAATATTGTTATGTCATAATTTCGTCAAACTGATGTAATATGTCTGATATCGTTGCATATCAGATGATGAGACGATGTAATAATTTGACATGGATGTCATCAGTATGTCATTATTCAATATGACATGCTGATGAGGTCCACGTCAAAATTTTATTTGGATTCGTTTAACCAACTCGAAAATTATTACTTCTGAATCTTAATAATATTCCAATCTTAAACTCCTCTGATTGGAGAACTAATAATATAAAATTCTGAATACCAAGCTAAAGGATTATACTGATGTTTTGATCCCGATTCACGAAATATTTCGTCTCCTGAGGCCGATTTTATCAATATTTGGCATTGCAATCCTCATCGTCCTGGACGAGCATCGTATTTTCAAGGCCCATCCCTGTTTTGTGGAAAATTATGGTTGCCATAAACAAACGCAAAAGGATTGTCTTTTAATATAGAAATATATTACAGAATTATTCTAGTATTTCTGCATATAATTTTTTTCCTTATTTATGTATAGAAAAATATGAAACAAATGCTTTTTATATTTTTAAATTGTATAACTTTGACGAAAATCATTTAATAAGTAAGTTAAAAATAAAATAAATCCACTTATTTAGTTCCTCAAATTAATAGATCATAATTAAAATGAGATCAATTTTTAAATTTTCCTCAGATTGGCAGAATCCAACATACAAAAATTCGGATATAAGTTTAAGAATTTAATTTTAAATGATCGAGTCTTATCGTAAACTCAAATTTCTCTTAACTTTTGTTTTAATTTTGATTATATTTTGTTAGTATAATTCTGATAGCCAAAGTGATCCTAGTTGCTAAATTGCTAAGATATTTCCTTTATATAAGAAGAAGTTTCATATGAAAATTCATCTTCCATAAATTGAATTTTTATAAAAATAAATATACAGTATTGTATTGTAAGTTGTCAGGTTTGGTGCGATTAAGACTGTTTCATTTTTACAGATTATAAGTACAGTATAACCATTATGTTTTTAGACACCTTTTATTTAATTTTGCTGATTAATATAAGCTTACACTATATGCAAAATTTATATTGAAAACGTCAGAATTATGCATTTATGTCAATTAATAAACATTGAGAGTTATAAATATATCTCAAAATTTTATGATTTTTTTCAATATCGATATAAATAAGATTCATACATCAGTTTATTTAGATTATTCATTTTTTCAGCTAAATATATAAGTCTCAAACTATAGTACTTACATGCTAATTGTCTATATATAGAATTATAATTTTTATATATGATAATTTTATATATAGATAAATAAACACGAAAACGTTTTGACAAATAATTTTTACTCTTGTAAAAGAACTTTTGTAAGACGTTTAAAGTATTTTCTCCAGTCGTTTTCTGAAAATCTTTTAATATTTTTATTGAATGAAAAAGATAACCGATTCGTGATCTTATAAACTGTAAAGAGGATCTATTTCTGAACAAAAAAAAAAAAAAACAAGAACTCAATTAATTCCATGGATTTATTTTTCTTTCCATCATAATAAGATCTCTTTCTACTTCCAGAAATATTAGATTTAATCAATTATTTCAATCTTCATAATTTTTATACGACGAAGACAATTATTTAAATTTTATTGAATTATATCAAGATTAATAGATCACTGTATTATCCTTCTAGCCTTAGAATGAATAGAGATTAAATAGCAAAGATTAACGCATTAAAATGAATATATTGTATTCTAGATCGTTGTTCCAAATTATTAAAAAAAAAAGCGAAAACTGGAATCAGAGTTGAGAATGAAATATTAGAGAATTGTAATTCTGGAAATTTTATATTTAATTTATACATATAAAAATATATGTATAAATTAAATATATTTTTTCCTTGAAATTCTGCTCGACTTTAATTTTTAATTTTAATAAAACTTTCGACATTACTAAATATATTAATTTTATAACTCTGGTAATACTTTTAAAATGTATAAAATTGTCATTTGCTACGAAAAATTTATGAAAAGCTTTTATAAATAGATAATATATATGTATAAAAGTTAGTTTAATTATTATATGACGACAAGTTTTACAGAAGAGGAAAACTTTCAAGGATGGTTAAGGAAAATATCTTTATCAAGCTGTGAAGTACAGATTTGAAAGGATTATTATATAAATTATTGAGAAAATTACTACTATTTGAAGTACTTGATAGCGTGGTTTTGGCATCAATGAGAATTAAGTTGAAAATTATCAGTATGTTCCTCGAATTGTTCACATTTATTACATTCTTGCGGACGAAATCATTATAATAACTGATAAATTATACCTTTTGATAATACAATTTAATAATCAAAATTCAATAAAAATTCCACAGACTTTATGGTATCTTTTAAATGTTGAAAGAAATAAGAATAATAATGAATAGCGATGGATAATTCTAGTGAAAGAGTAAAATCAGGTGATCTGATTAATTAATTAATATCTGACTATGATAATATAAATTAAGAAATGTAAGGATGTACTGTGACAGAGGAATAAAGTTAAAAAGAATAAATGCAATTAAAAAATAGTTAAATATTTATAACTTCTATAATTACTTTTTTTTCATAAACTTATAAAAAAAAATATCGTTAATTAAACTTACTAAGAAGGAAAACATCGACGTTAATTATAAAAAAAAAGAAAAAAATGAAAAGATCACTAATATTAGATTTTAGTGATTTGTTGGGGATTGAAAATGTCACTATTGCCAATATTAAGAGAAATAATGTAAGAGTTTCTTATACAGTGCCTGATCTAGATATTTTGTCAACTGAGGCAACATTAGAAAATGGCGTCCTCTCTCCTCTTTACTCACGCCCATTAATACATAAACACACGTAATAGTTTGGAACCGGGAATGTAATGGCATCAGATACATAATCATTGAGAAACATACAAAAAAACTTTATTCAATTTTTCAAAAGGACAAATAATTAACAAAATGCTATCAAAAATACATTTATAATAGATATTATAAAAATGAACTCTATTTAATATAAAAATATGAACTATAGTTTCATTTTTCTTGCTTTCAACCAAGCAAATTTATTAATAATTGTTTATAGATTAATTCATTGGTTTCTAAACTTTCTGTGTCTGTGCCCTCCTTTTTTTACATAACAAATTGGTACGCTCACTTATTTTCATAACAGTATAATCTTATAAATACTTTTTACTTACAATTTAATACTGCAAAACAATATACCATATTTTATATAAATAAAGTTCTTATACGTAAAAATATATATTTATTATAGTGTCATAATTTTTAATACAATTATAACAAATCTTGCAAAACAAAAACAAAAAAATAGAATACACGTTTAATAAATACATTATTTAATATTTAATGCGATGGCTGGGCTTGTTTTTCAGCATCAAATCGGGGTGTCATTGAAGATATCGCTATTCTCAATTCTTTTTCAGTCATTAAACTAGATCGATATTTTGTCTTTAAAACAGCTACAGTAGAAAGTTACATGAATATATGTATTTATAACCCTTTTGCTGGGATTCATTTTTTTCGACAACAATTTGAATGTATTTTTTGCTCGTCTGAAAAACGATATTTTTGTTAATTCTTGCGCACCCCTTTCAATATTGCCCCTTTGATGACATTTAAAGTTATATAAAAACTAATCAGGAAGAAATTTGTTTGAGAAGAAATAATGTAAAAGGTTCCTATTTCATTTTGTTATATAGGAACAGCGCGGGATATAGGCTAAAGCGAATGAGGCCTCGGGCGAAAATTATGAGGGGATTAAGAGTTATAATTATGAGTTTTCCAAACTGTGGGAGACTAGCACCCTACAGTTTGGAAAACTCTGAATTAATCAAATTTAATTGGCATTGGTTTCTCTCTCCCTCGATAAGTATTATCCGTTAGAAAAATTAACCATAATATCTCTAGTCCGATTCTACAGCACGAAATATTGTCAAGATAAATATAATTAAGTTTCTATGTGAAATTGTAACTGCTTTTTCGCGCCCTCTCATAATTTTCACCCGAGGCAACTGCCTCACCCTATATCCGATGCTGTTCTTATATTAAAAAAAATTAAATAAGAACCTCTTACATTATTTCTTCTCAAACAAATATCCTCCTGATTAGTTTTTATACAACTTTAAATGACATCAAAATGAAATTTAACTGCTTGAAAGATATGATAAACTGATACTAATCATGTTTTCTATTAAATAAACTGTAACTGTAACGAACTTTTTTTTGTATAAATCAAAATATTGACTTAATCCTAGTTGATTCATTAATCGAGAAACAAATGAATCCATTTACTGACGATAGACTGTCTATATGTTAATTCCCAAGCCAACAACTGATTCCTCTTGAAGTGCGGATTGGTCTATAAAGACATACAGTTAGTTGGTTTTTACGTCATACTTCCTTGACCTGATTATTTCTGAGAACTTAGAAGCAGATTGAATGACGTGATTGAATATACAGTATATATGGTCGAATAATTAAATAGAAAAATATTTTATTAATGATTATGGATTAGATATAATATAAACATCCGTTTATAATTGAGAGATCGAATTTGCCTATCTAGCTATCTATAAGAAGAGGTGAATCACAGGATTAATGTGATTTCTGCCAAAGTATCTTCTAAAATATAACAAAGATCCAATGGTAAATTTATTCTATTTGTAATATTAATTATTTACTTTTCATAAAATAAAAAAAAAAAATGACAATTTTATCATTACATTACGTACATGCATAATTAAAAGCATCAAAATGTAAATATTATTTCGCTTAGAGAATATAATAAAATAAATTAAAATAAACGGTTTAATTTAAAAATAATTCAAATATTTAAATTACAGTACTTTTATTTATCATATAATATAAATATATAAAGAAAGAAAAGAAAATTAATTACGAAATTTTCATATTTAACATAGTTCGTTTATTTAACTATCTATCTATATATATAGAGCTGATTATCTGAAATTTATTTTAAATTGATCCATCCATTTATGAAAGTAATGTAGTACAAGCTTCCTTCTAAGTGCATCCCTGCGGGAGATATCTTAATAACAACAAGAGACATCTGCAGGAGACTTGATTCATTTCCTCTTTCATCTGTCTATAGCGACTCATAAGAACATTGAATTCTTCCTTTTTTCATATATTTCACCATGGAAAGCATATTTAACTACATCATTTATGCGTATTTTTTCATTCGGATCTATTTCAATGATAATTAGCATAAAGACAAAAATGAATACTGTTTATGATTCAGAGAATACTATTATATTACTGCATTTTCTTTTATTAATAACTTCCTGTAAATAAATAATATATATATATTGATTTCATATTAAAAAAAAATTTTATTTTTAAAGTCAAATATCAATATTTATTGTTTAAACATGGCTGAAGCTTAAAAAACATCAAAAAATACATGCTTTAGAGAATTAAAATAAATTATTATTTCGAAGAAAATAATTTATTTTGATAAAAAATATTTATATTATATAAAATCAATTAATATATACATTGATTAATTTTATATAACATAAATATTTTTTTTTTTTACAAAATAAATTATTTTCTTCGAAAAAATAATTTGTTTAATTCTCAAAAGTATATATTTTTTGTTGTTTTCTAAAGCTGTAGCCATTTTTAAAATATATATATATATATATATATATTATATTTTGTTTTTGTTCCACACTGATCTTCTGAATTCATTAAAAAATAAAAAAATTTTTTTTTAATGTAAAAAAAAGCTTTTAAGCTGAAATTGCACTTTATAAGTTGTGATGTTAACACTTTATTAATTATAATTTTACTTTAAAAGTTAAGATTAAAGTAAAAATTTTAATTGATTCAATTAAAATTTCAGCGAGCCAATAAATTATAATTATTACTTAATAAAATATTTTATATAATTTTATGCAGTAAAATTATTAGCACTTTTAGTTTATGGACGTCGCCCATTTTCTGAAGGGGAAAGAAAAAATAATATTAATATATAAGTTAATAAAATTTAAACGAAAATATACTCGGGAATAAAATTTAGTTAATATGGTCCTGATAAGTCCTGTACTCTGAATAATCAAGTTTTCTGATGGGTGTATCGGTTATCTCGTGTTATTTCTATCACCCTTAAATTGCAGATATCACTTCGGAGTAGGATATAAACGTTAAATCAAATTCGTATCTAGTGATAAGTCGTTGCCATCGTAACAAATTTATTGGCGAATGGCAAACATGAACCTTCCAAATACCTAAGGGTTCATCCAAAATGACGTCATTCTATGAGGGGTGGGATGCTAAAGGGGAAGGAAGTTGTAATGACGAATGACGTCCGATAAAAAAATATATATATATATTTAATTCAAATTTATTACTACGTTTGTTATCGGATTTAAGATTAATTCAGAATCTATTTTAATAAACTGAAAATGCTAATTTTTTTTTACTGCTTCCATTTTTAATTACGAGTTTTTTATAATTTGAAGCGGAAAATTGCAAATACCCTAACATGAAGTTTTTTCTCTGAAATTTAATTGGCTACAAAAAAAAAAACTATTAATAATTTTTTTTTTAAATTTTTATATGCAATATTTAATGTAAACAAGAATTTTTGTGATGTAATTCAAAAAGAAAGGATTAAAAAAAATGCCAAAAAAATTCACATTAAATGATTGTTAATATACTTCTACTCCACAGATTAAAATTAATGTTGCAACTAAAATATTATTAATAAAAATGAGAGACGATAAATATAATAATTTTACGCTGTAAAAAGCCTTTATTGCGAAAAGATTAACGTTCTATATTTAGGAAATTTTAAACGTGGACTGCATTTCACATGCAGTCTAAAATTTGATCACTTCTAAAGTGTCGAATGATTGTATTATATAAAGTATTTACACTGAAAGAATTCCAATGGCAGTTGGAAAAAAAAAATCGATATAGAATAATATCAGTAATGGCGAAGCAGAAGTTCACATAATATTAATATTTAAGAAATCATAAGAGAAACGAATTCTGTTTAACGAAAATAATTTCTCAAAAACTCAAATAAACAAAGATTTTTAGCGACAATATTAGTCTATACAGATGAAATAACGGGCAAAAAAAGTTTTTAAAATGGACTTTGGATGCGATCCAAATTATTGTTGCAGGGACTTATAGAATATACTGATCTAGGACGAAAGTTTTGACAATCATTACAGATTTTTAAGGCTGGTGGAAATGGCTTAGTGACCAATTTTTAGACGCGACTACAAGATTAAGAAAAGTTATTTTATTCCAGAAGAAGTTAGAAAAGATTGCAATAATAATAATAACAATAATAAATAATTTATGTGACTATACAGAAGTTAAAAAACTCATAAATAAGACAACGAAAATCCATTTCGAAAAGAAGAATGATCAGTTCTAACGTACCATTTTTCACGTCTACGACGTAAATGGACTAAACCATAAAACAATAAACTTTCGCACTAAAAAAAATGTATTAAACTTTATTTTTTAAATGTGTTATGTAAGAGCTTTAAGGTGGCAAACGAGATGATCCTAATTGTTAGGAGATACACATTAACAGCTTACAACCATTATAACAGATTACTCAATATTATAAAGTTCTACTGTGCAATACTGTATTTTTTTATTATTAAGATTTAAAATATAAACCATAAAGAAATGAAATATTTAAGAAATAATAGGAAAAGAATGATTATATATTTAAAATTTCATTAAAATATAAACATCGGCTTATTCACGATCAAACAAGATATATTATTACTGTATTCACTTCGATAATGATAACATACAAATACAGAAAAATAAAGATTTCATGAAAATATTTATAGCTATTCAGAAAAAAGTATGATTGAATAAGATTATTTTCGACAATAGATTTTAATTAACGAATTATGCATTAATAATTATCAATTTATTAAGATAATATCTCTTCAATGAGAATTTTCTTTCTTATTTATTTAAGAAAGATTATTTTTTTTTTTTTGAAGAACTGGAGAATTTTTGATTAAGAAAGTCAAACTTGACTTTCTTAATAATTCATCGAGGGGGAAAAAAAAGAAGGCATTCGGAATTAGCAAGGATTTTATCGTATTTGAATATTAATGTTGGCGTAATTTAAAACAGAATAAATTTCCCAACAGTGAAAATCTCTGAATCGGATTTTCTGATAATCTGTTTTAATAAATTATAAGTCGTACTACTGTAACTACTTAATCAACTATAATTATCTATACGGTTAAATATATCGAGTTACGTGTCTCGTTAGAAATTATTTATTTTAATCAAATTCAATATATTGAACGTATAACTTCGAAAAAATTTCAGTTCTTTAAAAGATTTATAAAAGGTTTTATTCGAGAAATAAAAGACAAATATATTAAAATATTTGTTATAACATAACGGTTATAGTATATTTGTCCGTATTTATAAAGAAATACATAAATATATTACGAGAATTTGTTTTAATATACATTACAATACCGTCTTTTTCTTTGTTTACAATATTTTCATACATATCGAGCGGTATTAATATTTGCTGAACATTTCGCGAATGATAACCTGCTATTGAGTACAGAGAAAGTTAGTTGAAAACATCAAAGAGCATACTGTATAAATGGATAGTAACTATCTATATTGTATAATTTATTTAAGACAGTGGCTTCTCATTTAACGTCTCCTCACTTAACGTCGTTTCGTCATTACTTCCCCAACAAAAATTAAATTAAAAAAATCAAAGAGTTAAAAGCAGCGAAACTGAATAAAGCCGTTTTTTTTATTATTGTATTTTCCTCTATAATAGAGAGAAAACGAGGTAGAAACTTATAATTATATTATAGAAAGCAAGATAACTATATTTTATATAAGCTCTAATTCAAGTATATAATATTGCTTATGAATAATATATTAAACAAACTATACAGCAGAATATTCGAGTGAAGCGGCTGGATGCACACTCTTTGGCTTTCCATTCAGAAGATCAGGAATCGAATGAAAAACCCATCTCTTGAAAAATTTATATGCTAAGTCAATGGAGTTTTTGATTTCGGTTACGTTGCCATTTTCAGAAACCTAACATCGACGTTAAATGAGGATCCACTATACTAACACAGTAAATATAACTTATATTAATAGATTATAATCTGCATATAGAGTATTAATGGTTATTTTAATTTTATTATTAATTAACATGTTAATGTTATTTAAATAACTTATTATTTAGGTTTATTATAAAAATATCAAATTATTTTAAATTTATCTCTCATAACTGAATTTATATCTAGCTGAATTAAACGTTTTTGATCAATATTTTTTAAAATATTAAAAAAGCTATCATATAGCGAATATTGCTTTACATCCTTTCATTGGTTATTTAATCTGAAGACATATCATTCACAATTATTGATATTCATGATAGTGTTTCGAACGTGAACTGGATTCCTGAAGTGTTTGATATACGGATTAACTATAAATTTATGACCATTGTGAAGACAATCAAATAAATAATTTAAAATGGCTATTTTTCAATATAATATATAAACCCGAAATTCATTAATATTATAAATGTTTAATGTTGTAGCCAATCTTATGTAAAATTACATAGTTATCCTGTTACAGCAGTATTTCAAGAGGGTGACAGTTATGCAAAAAAATCACTTTTTTATAATCAGAACTTTTGTTTGAATCTATGAAATAAGAAAATTATTCAGACTGTTATTCTTTAAGTAAATTAAAAGAACTGCAATGCATTTTTATTTTAAAGTATTATACAGATATTATAATTTATGAAAACGAATGGGATCGTTTTGATCATCATTAATGTAGTAATATAAAAACAACATGATAAATAATGTGGCTATATCTTTTCTAACTATATTTCTTTTCATTAATGCATAAATTATAAGAAACTATAATATTTTTTTATTTCAGTTTTTGAACTTACGATAGAAAATTCATCATATTATCTACTTTTACCCATAAGAATAATCTTTCTAGACATGTAAAATATTTAGGAATCTAATTTAGGCAGAAACGAGAAGTTTATTGTGCTAATTATGAATCTAGAGAAAAATGTTCTATATTGCATAATTCAGTAAAAGCGGATGCCTTGTTTCTAACAACATAAACAGAAGCTTGGTAAATCATGAAGATATTGCATATAAATAAAATTCCATACATCTGTTTCAGGCATATCTATATTAAAGGTACTGTATGTTGAATAATGAAGAATTTATTGACAATAAGAATTAAATATCTTCATCTTTTCAAGGAATTTTCTACCAGGTGATTTGATAGAAAAAAAGAATTTTTATAAATAAAAAATACCCATTTTTATTTTCAGAGAGAATTTTTGTTCATTAATATAAATTGATTAAAGGAAACTGGGGACATAATTTTCTTATAAAATCTAATTTTTTATGAAACAGTTAATTTAATTTCTTAATTATTAATTAAAAATTAAATTAGCTATCAGGTATCAAGATATATTCAGTTAATTATAGCTAATTTTAATCAGTTTTATACGGTTTAATTCACAGCCATCGCTACACGATATAGAGTGGGATAAAAACTATCCAAATTATATCGAGCTGTTCAGATATAAATTATGCTTGTTTACATGTAATTTAAAAATACATTTTGGCAGTTGAAAATTTAGGAATCACCATTTGGGAATCAAAAAAGGGCACATTTTTAATGAATACTTACCAAAAAACCGATTTGCAAAAGCTGGATTAATAAAATTAGGATTGACTTTTTAAAACTCGTTGTTTTATTATTTTTTTATCGTTTTTGTTCCACTTCTTTGATATCTATACACATCAACAGCAGCTGAAAGTTGTTAAGGCATATAGAAAAGGATAATTCTCTTCTCTAGAAATACTTCTATATATCATGTCATTCAAGTAATCTGGAATATAAATGATAATATATTATAATCACTTTTTTAGGCAACGACAATTAATTTTAATTATACTGACTTCCAAAGCCTATCCAAAATGTTG
>WUQG02430386.1:0-14388 GCA_011317285.2 Androctonus mauritanicus | reverse complement strand
GGCAACTGTGTACTATAATATAAAAAAATTTCAGCAAAATCTGGGAGGGTCGAGGTTGGTCCTCTCCTTGTTAGTATCACTAAGTATAAATATTGTTATTTAATACTGTAAGAAAAACTCTCTCTTATGAATATTAAATATATTTGCGGTCAAATGAATCATAACCGTGATAAAATAAAATTAAATAAAACAATTATGTAATATTATCTTTAAATGATAATGTTTTTATCGTGGCATCTGAATAATAGCGAATTAAATAAATAAATGTATACAGAGTATATATATATTAATTTTTTTATTGTTACAACTATATTTTTGGTTTTAGATCTCACCTTTGCTCCCTAGTAAAGCTAGCGAATCCTTTTAGTGAGAAATATGAAGAAGGAGAGTTAAATTGCATCCTTCAGCTTTAAAAAAGGAACCACTGTATTGGAACTAGTTCTCACTTGTTACACCCACAATAATTAAACCACTTGCCTATGTTTACATTTCTTTAAAGGTCTGAACACTAAACTATTGACAAATAGTTCTTTAACCCCTTTAAAATTTTTAAAACACCCCAGGAATAAAATGACCGTCTTTAGTATCGAGTTACTCCTGTTTGAATTGACTTCTGTTTTCTGAAGAAAGATAATACTGTAGTCTTTAAAAAACTTTACACGAAAGTTGCTCTAGTATTATTAACTTTTATCCAATTTAAATAAATCCTGTATTGTTTTTTGAGTGTTTTTTAATCGTTAAATCTGCACAAATTAAACTAAAAATGCTTCTGATATATTTTTTTACCGTTTGATTACATTGTTGCCAGTTTCTCGATTTTGTGTTTGTCATTGTTGCCAATTCAAAAAAAAAAAAAAAAACGTAACCAGTTTTAAATTCGAATATTTAGTAAAATATTTAATTAATCAATTAGGAATTTTGAAATAAGTTAACGGAAAGATTAGAATTACGAAATATTGGAGCATTAATTGTTTGCTAGATGATAAAATTCAGAATTTTGAATTTTTAAAATGTAGCAATATCATCAAAGAGGGATTACACTGTATAGTATTTCGTTTTCCCACGAATAATTTTCTCCGTTAATCTACTACCGAAAAATATTCCAGACGAGCAGATGATTTAAGTTTGCGTCCCCTAATTGTATTTTGTACCCCTTTTAGTAGGCTGCAGGAAATGAAAACAATTTCGAAATCGTCCAATTTCCTGCATCGCGCTCCACTTCGTCGTCGACTTTTTTTTGTAAATCGTTTCCTGGATAGTCGTGACGTCACTTAGCTCTTAACGGTTTGTGTACAAAGTTGGTTACTTTTTTTTTCCAATAAGTTTCTCCGTAAACAAGCGCCATTTTTAACTAATCGAAAACATAAAATAATTCTTCATCGATTAAACTCGATCCGTTTAAGTTCCTCCCATAAACGAGAAGAACGAACGAACGTTAATAAATCTATATTAAAGTTATATAAACTCTTCATAAAATTATCCCTTTTACGACCGAACATATAACCAATTCTCCCGACTTTATTTTACAATAAAAACTATTTAAATTTGCATTAGTGTATGGAGTTATCCATAAAATGTTAGGTCATTGAACAAGCCGGCAGGTAAATAAGTTAAACAGGTAATCCGGAAGGCGCCATCGCCAACTCCCAAAA
Source organism: Androctonus mauritanicus (assembly GCA_011317285.2). Lineage (NCBI taxonomy): Eukaryota > Metazoa > Arthropoda > Arachnida > Scorpiones > Buthidae > Androctonus > Androctonus mauritanicus. The sequence goes on along the minus strand of WUQG02430386.1, from coordinate 12,736 downwards.
CAACCGGCATCATCAAAAGATACTGGATGATGATGTCACTTATCTTCTACTATTACATCACACTGACATTTTCTCCTGTATCGCTTCGGTTAAGTAATATATAAGTTATATATGGACTATGTAAACGTATCGCTTTTTTTTTTTTTTTTATCATCATCGGGAAGATCCGCTGCAGTGCCTCTAGCTTTTATAAATTTCATCTTATCTCTCTAGGCAGTATTTTTTTTTTTCAGACACATAAATCATACTTTAATTACAAAAGGGAGATGATGCATATGAGAAAGTATCAATCTAATTGCTGCAGAGCTAGTTTAGAACCTGGCAGTAGCCCATCCATAATTATGTAATTAGTTCAGAGGTTGGCATTCGAGGCATTTTGTATCGGTTTCTGTATACTAAATTCTTTCGGAGCGATATAATTCTTTAAGGTTTATTTTTTTAAAGTAACGGTTCGATACCGAATTATCACTAAACAAATTAATCTTTTATTAATAATTTCATATAAAATTTTTAATCCGATGAAGCATAACAATAAATAAATATATAATATATATATTTTTTTCTGTGATTATTTGACATCCTTCGTTAAAGGCGACGTCAAGACGAACGGATTTATCCTTCCAGAATATCAATGAAGGTCCAACTTGGAGGTCACTGTACTGTGACGTCATAAAATTATACCCCCGAGCACATCTGATTGGTCATTCTTAACACTTAAGAATGTTTTTTGATACGATATTGTAAACAATATTGATATATTTACGAGTATTTGTCGATGAAATGTTCTGATTAATCGAAATTCGTGCGACTGAAAGCCTAATTTTTTTTTTTTTTTCATCTGTTACTGTTTTAATTCTTTGTATATACAAATGTTTCTATTTGTAATTCTGTTTTGCCTTTATGAGTCGTTTAAAATTTGTCCTGTTGTTGATATTCTAGCATTAAAGCAAGGTAATTAATAAGGCAACTTTGGTTATTGCATGAAACACACATGGCTGACTACAAAATCGCAAATTATTTTTATTTCCGATAAAGTAAAAAGCTAATATTATGTTTATAACCTATTTTATAAATCACGATTTTATTATTTTATAATTATAATCTTCAAAATTTTTTATGGTGTAAGACACTTGAGCATGTTGGAAAATTTCACGAAATTCCTAATTTTGATTAAATTTTGCGCAATACGATGTCTGAATATATCGCGTAAGGTATGACACAGCTTAACTTCGATTAACGTAAGCAATTTCTTACGTTTTTATGTACAAGTGATACTAAAAAAAAGAAAAAAAAATCAGCGCAACCATCGTTATGTTATGCTCATTAATGCACTAGATTTTTTTTTTTCTTTTTAGCAACGAATGATTGTGGTAGAAATTTTAACGATTTTTCGCATTACATTCTACACAGTTTACTTAATAAATAAGAAATATTAGCAGGCGTTGACAATGTCGAAAGAGAACTACGTAGCTTCAATGACAAGTTGTAAGTTGCTATCTCATTTCTGCCAGACTCGCCATTTGAATGCACGGTATTTTTAGCGGCTGAAATCTTATCGCGACTAAGTCATGCCAGATCACGTGACCTAGAGGACAATTACTGCTTTCTACTGGTTTCGTAGCTGGCTGGCTTACAAATTAAATAATAAATTATCGCCGAAGAAATAACATTTCGAAAATAAACGCGTTTGTTATCCTCGCTTGGTTTTTGTCTTTTTTTGTTTTTTTTTTTTATGGTATTTTTTCGAGATGAATTCGGTAGGGTGCATTAAACGCGAACACGTAACCGCGAGTAGGTGAGAGTCACCTTGCTCATCCGAAAGTGTATAGGATGTTGACAGGCAACACACAATTTACCGACCTCATGCGGAATGCCACTAAAGGGAGGTAACGTCCCCCGGGCCTTGTCCTTGTTTGCGTCACATTCCTCGACTTGTATCTAGCCTATTTTTGTTTCTAGTATTGATAACCTTTAGCAAACTCTTTAATTAATATGGTAGATGTATACATAACCCAGTCGTATGTATAACCGTTCCGTTAACAGACGTATCGTTTTCTTACAGTAACAGTTATGCACCCAAAATGGAATGTTGATAGTTGGAAAAAAAAGGCATAATTTAATGCAAACAATATTCGTTCGGTGATATATTCGAGTTGTGAAGTACCACCTGGTCACGTGTTGACATCTTCACTTCACTGTTATTCGGAATGGCTCCCTTCAGGCGGAAGTCGAATAAACTGATTGATGGGGCCACGCGTACCGGGTCGACTGTGGGGTCGTCGCTAATTACGTCATCCGCCCTGGGTGTCGAAAATTCGGCGTGAAAACTGCCTGTCCACCCACTGTAAAGGACTGAGATATTCGCTCTATCTACCTTAAATCAAGCGGATCTTAAAACTTAAAAAAACTAAAAAAATAAGACCTTTAAGGGGAATGGGTTCGAATACCGAATCGGTGACGTCATCGATTAAAATATTCGACGCATTAGATAGATAAAAAAAAAAAAACTCGCGCATTTACGATTTTTGCTTTTTGGACTCTCCGTGTGCGGAAAATAAATTAGTTTTGTGAAAGATATAAATAATTTTCCGACCCATTTGGTTGGAGGATCTGCACTTTTTAATAGAAAAATCAGTTCTGGGAACACCCACCTCATACCATCGGCGCCGAAACCCAAAAATAAGTTAAATTCTCTTCGATTTTTTAAAACTTAAGCAAGTAACGTATTCGAGTTTTGGAAGGAAATTCGAAAAGATATACGAATCAGATTTCGCATTTATTTTCTTTTTTACAAATCGTGCTTTATTTTCTTAATAAATCTCTCTAGAAAAGAAATATCGAACTTTTTGAAAAAAGTAAAAACTTTTAAAAATATTTTTCCGAATAGAAATTGAATTATAAAATGCAGTCTGGGATGAAAATGAAAATGAAAAAAACAAAATTCTATAAAACCGTCGAGACTGAATTTTCAAAACTTTTATTAGACAAATTAAAAAAAAAAAAAAAATTGCAAAATAATCAAAACTGGCAAAGGATTTTTTATTTAATTTTTAAAATTTTAATTATGTTTAATGATAACGTAAGAAAAGTAATTAAAAAATATGCGAATAAATTTCTACTCGTTGATAACATTAATCCTTTAAGTTCTCTAAACATATATGATATTTTATAGAGTTTAAAAATGGTATTTTGTAGAGTGTAATTTATAGCGTGTATAAATGTAAAAAATATTTTTACATTTTTCTTTTTATAGTAAAAAAAAATAAATAATAATAATAAACACGACATAAATATTTTCGTTAATATACAGTATTTACATATAAAAAAAAATAACCAAACAGATCTCTGCATTATTTTAAATTTCGATTTTAATTTTTAAAATAAAATATTTTTGTTATTTCCATCTATTTATTACTTTGCAGTTTTCACCGTATTTATTTGTTTAGAAAATACTGTATAAATTTTATTTACGGACTCTTTATACTGTATATCTGTAAATTTTAAAGATATTTTTCACTTTAATTTTCAAATTTACATTTTTTTTTTTTTTTTTTTTAAGTTTTGGAATTTTTTCGGTATTTTATTTTCAAATATTTTAAAGTTTTTGTTGGTTTTTTTTCACTTTTGTATGCAGTACCGGTCTTGTTTTCCATTTTTACGTGCTATAAATGTTGAAATAATTTTGAATACGGTAGAGTATCATGAATAAATTACATTCAGCATTATTTTTCTTTTTTTTTTCTTCTACATTCTTTTCTTTATATTAAAAAATGCACTTTTCTTTTTGTTGTTATTATTAATTTTTTTTATATAAACTTACATTTTCTAATGTTTATTTTTCTTACGCTAGAGACTATTTTTTTAATACAGCAATTTTATTTTTTAAAAATGTCAATTCATAAAATGAAGCTTGGTTTCTGAAGACAGTTCTTACTAAACTGGAAGAATTTTGTTTATTTATAATTTATACAAGTACGAATAAACCTTGATATAAGATTCTGATATAAAAACTTTACAGTATGCTTTTTTTTTTAAATTTATTTCTACTGTGCATCAATACGTTCTTTTATTTGGATTATAATTAAAAAAAAATGATGATTTTATGGACAATAGATGATAAAAAGATCTACATGTTTTAAAGATTTAATTATAGAAAAATCGGAAACTATAACACTAGAAAAAAAAAAAAACGTAAATTCTCTCTTCCTAATCATCCGATGTTTACTTCGCATGCATGCATGACGACACAGAGAAATCTTTTTTTTTTCGTCTGTTTTTCCAAAGGCAAAACTGCAATTTTAGAAGATAACAAAGACTAGGTAACTATTTCGCTTCCATCTGTTGGTCCGTCTATCGACTGCACGCAGAGGCCACGAAAAAAGTACATAGAGAGAGAGAGAGAAAAAACTTAATGACAGCTTAACTACGTCCAGCTAGTAAATTGGTTGGCTAGCTCTAATGACAGGTTTTGTACGATAGGATTCGGGGAGAAGACCAACACATGGGAGATTTGCTTTTTTGGGTAAAATAATAGAGTTGGAGAACTGTATACAGTTTTTGACATCGAAAATCGAATGCGCAAAAATCAAGGAAAAGAAACCCAGCAAAGGAAGAAACCTAACAACTATCGGGAGTGTTGGTTAAGAAGGTTAAGTATCAAATGTCAATATATATATAGTATATATGTTTCAGTAGAAACAATGCAGTTCCTAAGCGAAAATTTCCAAAAAACCGTTATTTAACTGCATAAAATCCATAAAAGGTTGCGATGACCAAGTTCGATGCTGACTCATTGGAAATTGTTGGAAAACACTTTGCATAGTTATGTCGTTAATTACGAGATGTTGCTCTGTTCCTACATTTCTTATATAGTACTATAGTAAATTTACCTGATGCTACGATGAAGTTATAGGAATATAAAGTTGATTGTTAGGCGTAATGTCGGAATTGCAGGTAAGTTTTTAGAGCAGAGGAGAAGATAGAGTAGTATGGGATAAAGTAGCAGCTGCAGCATAAGGTCCATTGCAAACTGATATTAGACGGTGGATAGCAGAAGTATCCCTCTATTGGCCCCAGTCACGTTTACGGGCTGACTTTCCCAGTCGGATGATCGGCGCCTTTGCATGTTATCCAACACACAATGGACCACCTGTTGTCTTCGTCCTTCGCTTGATTGCGCAGACCGGCATCCGAAACAATGACAATTAAACTTCCGGGAAGTAATGGCGCCACCGTTACTCTTTCCTGTGCGAGGATATTTTTTTTTCCTTTGTTTTTTATCCATGTCCAGTTTCGGAAGTCAGGAGGGAGAGAGAGAGAGAGAGAGACTCTTTTTTCGTTTTTTAATTAAGCAGCTAATGAGGGACGCCGCGGTGTCTGATTGCTATGAGCCAGGAGAATTTCAAACAAGAACAATGAAATAATACAAGGGAGTCTAAAATTTTATGCTTTAAATACTTTGTTCCTTACTCCATACACGGTATATAATTTTCGAATTTTTGAGAACTCCGAATTGGCTGCGAGTTCAACGCGCCCATAGCCGCAGAATTTTCATTATACGGTATTTATAAGTTAGTTTTGATGGGATAGATGGAAAAAATGAATTGCAAGACATTTCATGGGAAAATAAACCAAGAGCGTAAACCATTTAGCGCCTTCATCCAACGGCCCAGTGCACATCGGTTCCTAATCACAGAGGACACAAGGTTCGGTGAGCTTGGGCGACATTTAGACTGAGACCCTTCTTAATGATGACTTTGGTTCCTTTTTTTTGTGTGTGTGTGTGTGTGAAACAAATGCCCCCTAATGTGGGCAGATAGCATAGCTTGGAATAATGGGTTTAACCTTGAAAGATTTTGTTTTGTACTTTTTGCAACTTGGTTATATTGATTGGGAAAGAAAATTCCCTAGTGCGTTTCGAAAACTGCAACAAAATAGTCATGTAAACAATTCTAAGAATTATTTGGCGACTTAGTGTCGCTTCCAATTATGTTATCGCGCGTTGGAGAAAAATACGCGATAAAACAAGTCTTTTTTTCGAAATAAAGGGAAGTAGACACGAATTATTAAAAATTAGAAACTTGAACACGAATATTTCGAAGCAAAACTCATTTTCGCCATTATTCGGGTCGGTACATTCCTTGGAGCAGAGTAGACCTGTCATTATAATCTCGTTTTAGGGGTCCTTTACTGTAACGTGCCACCTAACTGTCATGACTGTCCCCAGGAATTCAAGGATCTGTCTGGTGGGGTTTAATCCCTAAAAATAGACCTCCTGATGACGTCTCTGTGGTCACATCTACCTTGTTTAATTACAATAATCTTCTCGGAATTTTTCCTTCCTCGCAAATTTAGTAATTTTCTCCCTTAAAAAAAAAATTCTTTTGTTTTATGACGAATATGTATTTATTAATGAAAGAAATTGAAGATTTTCTTCGGTGGAATTGAATTCATTACAGGACCGAAAATTACCAATGTGAAAAAGTAATAAAAAAAAAGGAAGTTCGAAAAGAGAGAATAAAAAAAAAAATAATAGTAATAATACTGAGAAAACGAAACAACATAAAATTACACAAGTATTTTCTTTTGAAAATGCTCCCGCTCGAAACAAAGATAAAAATGACAATGGGTTGTGCATTGGTCCATGCCCACTGAAGAACCGAATTAGGAAAAATGGGAGGATTCTGCACTTTTTTTTTTACATTTTCTTTTGTCTTTATTCTTTTGTCTGTCGAAAAGGAATGGATTTCTCCGAGAAAAAACCGTTTCCTAAGGATGCTTGATAGCTCTCTCCATGCTGTCGATAATTGCAACAATGCTCGATTTTTAACATTGTTACGTGTAATTTTCCACAAAAATTACATTTAATTGGTTACTTTTCTTCAAAATTATTTTGTTTTTGTTTCTCCTAATTAAAATTTCTTGCTGTTTTGAACTAAACCTTTCCCCATTTATACAGAATTATTCATACGTTAAGATCAATGAATTGGTAGTTTCGAATACTGTTTAAACTTTCAATTCATAAATTTCGAGCTATCTTTTTTGAATAGAATTTCAAAATTCGCCTTCAGTAGCTAATATAGAGCTTATCTTTATCAGATTTTCTCTCTCTCTCTCTCTCTCTTTTTTTGTAGTTTACTGAACAATAATGGTATGTAAATTACCAATATGAGACTATTGAAAAGACGAATTTTTAAATTTTATTCAAAAAGATAGCTCGAAATTTATGAATTAAGAGTTTACACAGTATTCGAAACTACCGATTCATCGGCAATAGTCTCATATTGGTAATTTACATACCATTATTGTTGCCGATGAATCGGTAGTTTCGAATATTGTATAAACTTTTAATTCATAAATTTCGAGCTACTTCTTTTGAATAAAATTTAAAAATTCGCCTTTTAATAGTCTCATATTGGTAATTTACATACCATTATTGTTCCGTAAACTACAAAAAGAGAGAGAAAGAGAGAGAGAAAAAATCTGATAAAGATAAGCCCTATGGGCTATATACTAATACGATGTAATCAGATTCCGTCCTTTCCACTTAAGCGATCTTCATCGTGTAAGAAGAAAGAAAAAAGAAAAACCAATAAAATAGCCTCTGGGCTTAAATTTAATAGAATCGGCATGAAATTTAGTCTGGAAAAATTGTTATCTTACTAGGTATGTTTGAAACTACCAAGACAAATTTTAAGTACCTTGACAAAATTACCTTGGTCACTCCTACTCTATTCTAGATTATAGACCGGTTTCAATTATGTCTTAATTCTGGCTTGATTCCAGTGGCATTTGTAACGCATTTTGAAACACATTTTATAATCTTTAAGTGTGATTTATGATAAATTGATGGATGATATATCGAACTAAACGCATTCGGAACAAAAAATATTAAATAAACAAACAACATGCAGCTTGTGTATTAGTAGAAAAGGCAGTCAAAATAATATTTTAGTTGCTCAATATAAACAAGTATCAGTCGCTTAAATATTTTTTATGATATATAATAGGGAACCTCAAATAAATGTGGCACCATCTAGCAGTATGTTATGCAACTACGGTAGTTTTCGGACGGTGCAACAGATGGCAGCACGTCTTGACATTTTTATTGCCATCTTAACCTTGACCTACCCCAGAAAACAGGAGGCCTGTCATCATTAGGCGAGAGCTTGAAAATTTTATTGATTCCCGTAAGGTAGCTTTGAAAATTTCGGTTAACAACGAATCGATTCGACCAGTTTTTAGATTTAAATGAGCGTTTCGTGTTTCCAAAACGAATTAAATCTTTCTAGACGTGTTTGTTTAGAGATATTATCGAAGTTTAAGTTCTCGTTATCAAATATTTACATCAACACATATCATCGGTCGTATAGAACGTATACTGTAGTATGGTCGGTGCCGCAAAGTAAAAACATGGAAAAACAACTCAAGGCGGTTCTTTACTTTGAGAAAAGGCAGGGTACTTTCTTGCTGACGTCACATCGGGGAAAGGCGGACAGAGGTCGCAACCCCGAGCACCACGTGATTAACGAGGCCTAGGTAGCAGAGAAAGGGAGGCACCGTACCTTTTGTCTGGCATCTTTCTCGGCCACGTGGCTTTAAACCAACAAACTGGGTCGACATGTTTAGCCAACTGAATCTACGTCAATGTAGACTTTGTAATAGGATACGGTCTTCTCGGCTTTGCTAGTCTTCTTTAACACACAGATTGTTATGCCAGGCCATTATTCTTAATGAATAAATTGGTTTTAATGGGGTCCTGCTGTGCAGTTTCCTAACTTATAACTGACTGTTGACAGTATTTTATTACCAAAAACAATTAAAGTCTAAGCCGTAACCATCGGGGGAATTTAGAATAGATTCTGATTTACTATATTTTAGGTATGATTAAATCGCATATTGATGTAGTAGAATCTTAAACTAGAAAATTTAATTTCGCAATTGTTTTATCAGTTTTAAGGAGTTTCGTAATCTCTTGATTCTTTCGAATGATTTTTGAACATTTTTGCCAATGCAGTAAACATTAATTTTAACATTAAAGCATAAAAAATCACTCAAGCTTAACCTTTACTTGGTGCTTCTTTCGTTACATCCATCCGCAAGTTCCCCCTCCTCACGTGCCATCATACCAGATAAGGGAAGTGATGGATGTTTTTCTACCTATATTCTCCTTCGGCTAGCAGAAATTCAGATGGAAGATATATTTATGTCACTAGCTCCGAACAGATGGCTACCTGTTACGATACCCCGGGCGAATTTTTAGAAATTTTAACGGGATACCGCATAAAGAAATTTTTTCTACTCTTTTGCTGATAGAGATCGTGCTTTTTTATGATTTTAGTATCTTGACAATAGCATCCATAAATGTAACTTTTAAAATATTTTTGAAACCATTTTGAATTTGAAAAATTTATTATTTTTTTCAGGTAAACTTATTACTTGTGCGTGCAGTACTGATGACTGTCAAGAGCAGAAAACGGATAGATGTAATACTACCAGCATGTGTTATTCACAATATCTCGATCGGCACGATGGCACGAATCCTATTTTGCGAGGGTGCATCAGCAGCAGAACCCCATTGTTATGTGAAAATAGAAGACCAGCTGTAGCCAATGCCAATTGGCCCATATTGGTTTGTTGTAGTGCCAATATGTGCAATCAAGATGCTGTACCTACTACTCCGTGGCATCCCACCGAGAAGATACAAGAAGGTAATTGTTTATTATATTATTAATAAATCTCGCTCGTTATTTAAATTATTAATTTTCATAAAATTTTCTTTTTATTGTAGTAAACAAAACAGAATCAGAACCTTTGACTACAAAAAACAATACAAAAAGCAACGAAAAGAACTCAAACAATTCGATACACTCAAATCCTACAGAAACTAGTTCTGTTGCATTTTTTAATCCGATGTATATCGCCATTATAATGGTATCTGCTATAAGTCTATTGGCCGTTATTATAGTTATCTACTTATTTTGTCGCAAGAGTCGTCCCTTTCATCCCGATTGCACAGTCGTCCAGAGAAATTCATACTTAAAAGGCCACCATCAAGTTACAAGAGAAGATTCCGAACTACCTCTACCTCTTCCTAGATCGAATGGGATTTACGATAACAAAATGGCCGTTAACACGTGATAATTGAATTACAACTACGAAGAAAAGAGATCAGGCTATATATTGTTCGAAACACGCAAAGGATCATCGCCATTTTAGCGATGAGGTAATATCAAATTGTACCAAAGATCTGCTGTTCAGATTTCGAATTTCCATTCCAAATTTTTGATAAATTTGAGAGAAGAACCACATCAAGAGACCATTCCTATATATTTGTAGATCGTGTATATCCACATTTGCGCACAACAAATGCGATACGTTAACGTTCCTAATTATTTCATACCTCTTTGTGCTTTCTGAGTGTAACGTGTACACACACAAAAAAAAAGAAAAACGACTTACAAAATAAAATATAATTATATATATTATTTATAATACAGTACAGTACTTCTTTTCTGTCTAAATCACAAACGTGTATGGTGCTGTATGTATTTTTATTATTTTTAAAACTCGGACAAGCGTGCAATGGTTAATTTATGAGAACACTCCCACTTGTGCAGTTTGTTCTGATATATTTTTTATTACTTTTGTGTATTATATGAGTTTTTACGTGTGATCCAATATTTATGATACGTCTGTATGAAAGGTAGAAATAATAATAACAATAGTAATTAATAAATATTCGTTTATGATTGTGTTTATATTCAACATCATGTAAATAATAATTTCCAATGAAAATAAATTATATATTAAAATATACACCATGAATGTTTTGTCATATCAATAACACCTGCCTTCTCCTATATATATATATATTAGTTTATTTACACCTTTAATGTGTTTTGTCGCGGTATTATAGGATGTACTATACAACGTTTCGCTCTTTATAACAATGAAAATAAATTATGCATTAAAATTTATCTCATGAATTATGCTCCCCCGCGAAGATCGTGGTCTACATTTAGTTTATGCCAGAAAATATCTGTTCGAATATTTGAAAAAAAAAACATTTTAAATGTGAAGCCATCCAACAATATGTCGGCATGGACATACGCCATTTTTTTTTTTAACTTTTAACCTCTGTATCGTCTTTTTTTCCGATTCGCATACCAATCTATAGTAATACTATATTACAATGAAATATCACGTTCTCTTACTATAATGACATCACACAAAGAAGGGATATCGTCATAATTCTTTAGCGAAATCTCATTGACAGTAACATAGCCGTTGTAACGGATATACTATGAGAAATATAACCGGCACGAATCCAGCAGTAACGTGATCGGCGACAATAGTCCGTGCTACTATTCATTGTAAGGAAAAATCCAGCAGTAAGGAGGTGATCACGCGTCATTGCCATTGGGGAAAACCGAAAAGCAACACTAACAGAAACATTCCCGTCCCCTGCCTACAGGAAATGATAATTTATAAGTAGCGCCATCTTCCGATATAAAAATAAATCAACTAGTCAGAAACGAACTCATTAGGAGGTCTAAAAATAACGGTATAGCCTCTTTTTTAAAATAATGACGAATATAGCCGTATAGAAGTGTGTGTACTTTTCTCTTTTCCTTTTAACGAATTCCGAACGAGAGTGCCGCATGCCTTTATAAGCAATAATAACGTTATTTTTATATCCCCCTCTCGTTTGTACGACCTTAGACGATCCTAAGGTTTGAACCCTCGAGCGATACAGGTCTTATGAGGTTTATGCCCAGTCTCGGAATGGACGGATAACTGCATTCTTTTATATTTTCAAGTTTAAAATATTATATAAACTTTTTTTTTTTAATATCAAAACTAGATTTTATAATTTTAGGTTAGAATTTATAATATCAGAGAGTCTAGTATTACTACTTATTACAGAACGGGAGGAAGGAAATACTATCTATAGTCAGGCAAAAATGAAAGTTTAGATATTAAATGAAAGAAAACAAACAGAAGCAATCGATATTTTTATACGGGTAACAGTATTTCCGATATTTAAATCTTGAATTAAAGTAAACTAAAATTAGAAAATTCGAATTATATTACTATAAGAAGATTTTTTTGTATTAACGGATGAAATGTATATTAATACATTATTTTAATTTTCATCAAAAGCTAAATAAATATAATTAATTGGCGAATATTTTTTATAAACCTTCTCAATATCTAAAAAGTAAAAAAAAAAAAAGTTATCAATTTATTTTCGTCGTTTTAACGTAGATTAAGGATTAGAGCAGGAGTCGCAAAATGGCAGCCCACCAAGGCTTGGTATCCGGCCTGCGATCTTGATGATTTTTTTTCCTAAAAATCATCAAGGGAATTAAAACATTCCCTTGATGATTTCTAAATTCTAAATGTTTTATGTCAATTTTAAACAAAAGCAAAACTTTTTGCTATAATACTTTACGCCATTTTTCTATCATCAAATGTTGGCAACGTGAATGAAAATTACTTTATTTGTAAAATAAAATGGGCTGAATACGGTCCTCGTCTTTGACTAGCCCTTTGCTGCGTTTGAGTTTGAGACAGCTGGATTAGAGAATGTTATGGATTAAAATTCCAAAAAAAAAAGATCAAAACTCAAATTCAAAATTCAATAAATAGAAGTCTTTTTATATATATATCGTTAGTAAAATATCGTACAAGGATATTTTCCAATGGTTTATAAACAAATGAACAATATATG
>WUQG02430375.1:0-14388 GCA_011317285.2 Androctonus mauritanicus | reverse complement strand
CAACGGCAAAACGCGGCAATGTGCCGAGAATTCCAAAACACCGGCGAAACGAAACCGAAGTAAGTGAAATTCTTATTAGTAAAAGCCGGACTTAGTTTTTGTTATTTCACAGGAGGAATGGGAAAGGGTAGGGGAGACGCGTTCTTTCGGCCGTTAAAAGGACTCGGTAAGCCGAATCCAAGGCCGTTTGGGCGGTTGGCGGTCGGCCATTGATGGCTCACCGTCGGGAGCAAGTCGTCTGGCTACAGGACCCTTTGGGACGCCGAATTTCGGCATCGCTTCTCGGCCTTTTGGCTAAGATCAAAGATTTTAGTGTTTTTAACGCTAGTTAGTCTTAGCTAGGTCCCGTGGTCCCCGGAAGAAGAGTTCCGAAGTTTCCGGTTCCGGAAGATCCGTGCAGTTTACAGCAGTGTCTAGGTCTATCTAGACATAGAAGCGGCTGTTTACCGACTACCGCTTGGATAGTCGGGACTTCAATATTAGACAAATTTCTTGTGCACTAAGGCACTGAGACCCGCACGCTTGAAACACAGCGTGTGTTCGTTTCTTTGCCCGGGTCACTGGCAACTTTGACCCCATCGAGTTCATCAATCTGCTCCCGGTTAGGGCCTCCCCTCTCCCCAATTTTCAACATGTCTACTTCAACGTCATCATCGTTGTCGTCATCGTCGTCGTCGTTGTCCCTAGCAACCCCCGGTAGCCCTCGAGATATGGGCGACGCCCACGTCCGAGAGGCTGACCAGTTGCTCTCTCCTGCGACCGCCAGGACCTCAGAGTCTGGCAGCCCAAGAGATGTGAGTGATACTCGCATCCATGAGGCTGTGTCCCGTGTCCCATCGTGGGCCGACCTGTCGCCGTGTCCCCAAGAGGAGGATTTCCCCTCCCTTGAGGCACAAGGTAGTGATGGAGGTGACACCTCTCATAGTGGGTCTACTATGAGTAAGGACACCTCTTCCAAGGTTGTTCTGGCTAAAGTCCAGTCGAAGCCCTCGAGTTCATCCCGAGGCCAGTCCTTGCCAGTTTCTGGTGTTACTGTTGAAGTCCCTGAGGTTTCTCAGCCCTCTCCTGGCTCTCCTCAGGTCTCCCGTCCAAGTTCGCCGAGTTTCTCGGCTGTTGTTAAGACCAAAAAGTCTGTTGTTCCTATTGCTAAGGACAAACGCCCCAGCAATATGGTTGTGCTTGGGACTGTCAAAAAAGCGGCCCCAAGTACAGGTTCGACTGCTCAGGGTTCTGACCCTCTGCCCAAAAACAATTCTGCGCCCGTAGTTAGTGCTCAAGCTTCCCCGCTTAGTGCTATTAAAGACACCCCTAGTGTTAGTAAGCCTTCCTTTGCCGATATGGCTAAACGTTGGGCCCCCGCTGCTGCTGCTGAAAAACAGCAATCCCAGTGCTTTAACACGGAAACCATCAATGCCCGTGTTCCCGCCCAATCCAAGTGTTTCAAACCTCCCGTCCTTAACGGATCCATGCGGAGGATTCTTTCTGCCTATGTCCACGTCCCCGAGGGTTGTACCCTAGTGGAAGTGTTGGATGCGGTGGAGACTGTCCTTAAGCCTGGTGAAGTTAACCGCATCACCCCGTATGGTAAAGATTGTTGGTTTCTGGGTTTTGCATCCACTGCATTCAGGCGTACCTTGTGCTCTCACGGTTTCTGTATTAAGGGTGTCACTGTTGTTCCTGTTCCCATACAGGAGGACATTACCACAGTTTTTATGCGGATAGTGCCTCCTGAGATGGACTTTAAAGCCATAAGACTAATAATGAAAGAATTTGGTAATGTCAAGTCTGTAAACATGTTGAAAGTTCCTGGCCGTCCCTACGTCGATACAGGTACGGCCAAGATCTGCTTGGAAAAGAAGAGGGAAATTCCCAACGTAATATATTACGAGGGCGTTCCCCTCACCCTCACTTATAGAGGAGTCCAGCGGACTTGCCGTCGGTGCCTTGAGCCGGGTCACGAGGCCAAGGAGTGCCGTGCACTTATCTGTGACAATTGCAAATCCCTTCGTCACTCTACTCAGAACTGCAACAAACCCTGCAGAGTTTGTAACAGCTCTGAGCATATGTGCACCGTTTGCCCCAACCAGGGAACTGTGGACGAGGCTGCCGACTCTGACGGCCTCGTCATGGATGTTGACATCCAACAGACCCCTCCACCACCACCATCCACACCCTTACCTACTCCTGAGGTTGAAGTGGAGCCACTTCCTCCCGCCCCTGTGGAGACCATTCCCCCTGTTGTTGAGGAGCCTGCTCCTAAGCAGCAGGTGGAGTCCTCTCCGATGCATGTTGAGGAGGTCTCACCACCTTCCGATGAAGGATCAAAAGTTAATGAAGTCAAAAGTTGTTCTGTCACCCTTCCACAGATGCAGGAGAGCACCAGCAAGCGTACTTTTCTAAGCGATGGCGAATGCACTAGCGATAGCGAGGATGAAAAACTCGTTATTGACATCTCTGAGGTTGACTTGAGGTCTGAATTTCTGGCTCGACCGGGTGGTGACAAAAAAGGTTCATCCACCCAGCCGAAACGGAGAAAATCTAAAGGACGCTCGCCCGATAGATCTAAGACTAAAAAGTCGCACAGATCTTCTAGTAAATAAAACCTGAATAGACTAGTAGTTTCTGTGTAACCTGCCCTTCCCTAACCCAATCATGTCTGTATCTCTTAAAATAGGCTCGCTAAATTGCAGGGGTTTACGTGACCCTGCTAAACAAAATTTTCTGTCCGCCATTTGGGACACCTTTGGGTTTGACATTTTGGCCATCCAGGAGACCTATCTCTCTGACATGAATAGGGTTAGGAAATTCCGCAAACATTTCTCGCGTTGCTCTTCCTACTGGAGTTTCTCTCAAGGTAGGAGTGGTGGTGCTGCCCTGCTTGTCTCCACTGACATCAGAGTCCAACAGTTTGTCTCTGACCCCTATGGTAGGGTCGTTCTTTTAGACCTAATTAAACATCAAAAAACCTTACGTATTGTGTGTGTTTATACACCTGATAGGGATGGACCTCGATCCACCTTTTTTCAAAATTTGGGTTCCTATCTCTGTACTAACAGAGATGTTATTATTCTTGGCGACTGGAACTGTGTTCTCAGGCGCGAGGACAAGCAGGGTGGCACCTGGAGACATGATAGCACGCGTCACCAACTGGCAACCCTCCTTGATTCCCTGTCTCTCTCTGACGTACAGCTTCGAGTTCACCCGGGGAAAGTCCTGTTTACCTGGACTAACCCCGGAGGCACTATCATGGGCCGCCTGGATAGAGTCTACACCAGCAACCCCACTGCTGCGAAGACTTTTGATGTCACCCCTCTTATGTTCAATAACAAAAAGTTCTCCGACCACTATCTCGTCTCTGCCACCTTCTCTTATGGCGAGGCCATCCGGTCGACCCGTTTTCTCCTCACCCCTGAAATCCTTGGTGACGAGGAATTCCAGGCCTTTGTCTCCTGCTGCCTCGACAAACTTCTAACCCAGCCCACCCTCTCTTTGGGGGAGTGGATTTCCTGTAAAAAGGAAATCCTCTCCTTTGCTCGGGTTGTCGACAGGCGCCTTAAAAGGAAAATATACTGCAGAATTCGTTTATTACATCGTCTTATCACCGACTGTCTCCTCTCCAAAGACAATTCCAGCTACATCCGCGACCTCATTACCGAGGCGAGCGATAGCATCTCCTCCCTTCTGTGTTCTCGTGTCAAACACGCTTACGAGAGTTACAGAATTGAAAAGCTGAACACTCCGAGGCGTTTTGATGCAAAGTTTTTTGGCCGTTTTAAAGGCACCAAAAAGAATAGCCACATCACCTCCATTCTCTCTGCTGATGGCAGGATGCTAGAGGATGTGAAGGAAGTGTCTGAGGAGTTCCTTACACACTTTACCAACTTCTTTCAGCCTGACGCTGTTGACCAGTCTCTTTGGCCCGGCTTAACTGGACCCTGCGAAAAAGCCTTTCTCCTCCCTTGTCCCCTCCTTTTTGGAGAGGACTCTATCCATCACGCTCTCTTAAACATTAATACAGGCAAGTCTCCCGGTCCGGACTCTATCCCTGCGACCTTTTATAGAGTTTTTTCCAATAAAATCATTCCCCTTTTATCCCGCATGTTCTCCAACATTGGTCCCCACGACCCTAATATTTCCAATTTTAACCTTGGTAGGATGTGTCTCATCCCCAAGACCGAGAACTGTACGACTGTGTCTGATTTTCGGCCATTAACTTTAACCAATGTTGACTACAAAATCTATGCCACAATCTTGTATACCAAAATTGGTTTTTCCCTCTCCCCTTGTATTGTTGACACCCAAACTGGTGGGTTGCCAGATAAAACTATTACTGATAACTTAGCTTTAATTAGGCTTTTAGATTTATATTGCAAAGACAGGAAATGGCCATTAAGCCTTCTCTCTATCGACCAGTCAAAAGCCTTTGACCGGGTTGATCACAACTTCCTTTGGCACGTACTAAATTCCTTTGGTGTTCCTGACCAAATTATTTCGGCTATCAAAATCCTCTACTGCAAAGCCCACTGCCAGTTATGGATTAATGGCCATCTCTCTGCCCCCTTTCCTATTGGAAAAGGCGTTAGACAGGGATGTCCCCTTTCCATGCTCCTCTTTGCACTCTGCATTAATACTCTCTTGCGAGGTATTCAATGCGACCCCTGTGTTTCTGGCTACTCTCTGCCACACTCTGTCCTGTGTAAGTTTGTTGCCCATGCGGATGACGTCACGTTCTTTGTGAAAGACGCTGGGACCCTTCTTAGAATATTACAGCATTTTGATTTCTACTGCCGGGCTTCTGGTGCTAAAATCAACACCAGTAAGTCCTCTATTCTCCACCTACGTGGAAACATACCTCTCCCTCGCTCTCTTGACATCCCTGTCAAGCGCATTGTTAAGATTTTAGGTATTTTCTTCGGAAAAAACGCTCACATACGGAACACTGAGGCACTTTATGTTAAAATCAGCAACAAAACTTCCCTTTGGGCCGACAGTTACGACTACTTTCCCAGTAGAGTAACTGTGTACAAAAGCATCCTCTTTGGAATTTGTAATTATTATGGGTCTGTCTATACACTGGACAGACATTTCAATAATAGTAATAGCCTCATGTTTAGGTACGTATGGAGGCGCAAATCCGAATGGGTGTCGCGCATTCTTATGTACAACTCTAGAGCAAATGGCGGCTGGGGAATGTTTGATCCCCCCATCTTCTCTGTTGCTGCACAGATTAAGCAGCTAGTGTGTGCCATCACCCTTCGGGATCACCCGGTGAAACAGCTTTACCGCTTTTTCCTGGGCTATTCCACGGGGTTGATTGACCCAACCTATCGGGCCAATTTAGAGCCTAAGTGTTTTTCCCCTCCTCCATTTGTTAAGGTATGGTGTGACCGCCTGCGTTCCCTCGGCACTTCTCTCACTTCCTCTTTGAAAGTGTCCGAGATCTATCGTCTCCTTCGGCCCGACGTGGCTTTCACCCCTTCCCCGGTGGCCACTAGTGCCACTTTTCAACTCTCTACTGTCTGGGGTAGATGTTTTGACAAACTTGTCCCCGAGCCCTGCACTCACCTGCAGTGGCAAATTCTTCATCGGGCTCTACCCACTAGGTATAAACTGTCTTTAGTAAGGGCTAGACCCTACCCTAATTGTGGTTTGTGCGACTCTGATACCGAGACTATTGCACACCTCTTCTTTTACTGTCCTGTTGCCAGGAAGCTTTGGGGCTGGGTAGCCCGCCTCCTCGGCGTACCTTTCCTGTCACGTGAGAACATTGTTCTCCACGTTCTCTTTCCCCAGGGTAACACAACTCCCTATGTTATAAACCTCTTCATCCATCTAGCCAAGAGAGAGTTGTGGCTCGCCAGATGCAGGCGAGTTTTTGATGGTAGGAAAACCTATCATGGCCTCTTCAAAATCAAAATTAGAGAGGTTTTTGCTCTAAAGCTCCTCTCGGACTTCCGTACCCTGAAGAACGACCGCTTTCTGGCTCTTTGGGCTTGGAGGGATGGTGTTCCCATCCCCACGTTTTAACCTGTAGTGTTTTTTCCCTACACCATGTCTAGCTAGGGTTTACATCCTAGTTAGTTAAGCTTTTTATTAGCTTATTTTTGTTGATAGGGCAGCGTAGTTTGTAAGTGTAGTCAAGGGTATGCGCCCGCCCCATCTTGCGCTTGCGGCTCGCTGTAAGTTTGCAGCCGGCGTGCCTGCTTTGTAACTTCGGGAAATTCTTAACTGTTTTTGTTTTGTTTTCTCTATCCAGTACTTATCTTATACTGTAGTTAGGAAACTAGCAAACTTTTACTTTGCTTTCCTTTGGGGATTATCCTTTCCAAGGCACGAACAAATTAGCAGTAGTGCCGGGTTTAGTCTATCGCTGAAGCAATCTCAGCCCTTTACTTTGTGGGAGAGAAATCTTCCAAACCACCTTGACTTCCGTGGGCCGATTGTCCTGTGTACTCTCTCCAGAGGCAGATGCAGGGATCTGCATGTCCTGTGTATGTCTCTGAGTGGGAGTGCATGCACGGATGGTCTCACGACCCTGCCAGTTCTTTGACCTGCCTACTCCTTGTCTTTTCTCTTCCGTCCGAGTTCTCTGGGTCCCCCTCAGTGTGGACTGTCGTTGGCCTCTTAACTGAGGATTGTTTTTAGTAGCTTCCGCCTAATGGAGCGTTTACCTCTTGTTTCTAATCGGGATTGTCTTTCCTTCCCGGTTAGTTCTTCTCGTCTGGCTTCTGCCAAAACTCCGTCTTTTCGCCTCCTCCCTATGATTAATGAATGTCGATGGATGACCAGTCACGGCTGTGTCACCGTGTACAGGCTAAACTTTATGAGGGAGTATCTGTTCTTATTCTTAGCCAAAGGATCGGGAGAGTTAGGGGCGTAAACCCACTTGGTATGGGCCAAGATCGTTCGTTATCGCCTCTGGGACTACATCCCTACGGTGGTTCATATCTGCTTTCTGGTGAGTGCGACGCCTGTTTGGTCCTTCAGTGTGTCACTATGGAGGGCCAATACAGTGATTGGTGTAGGTAAACCTTGTTTGAGCTGTCTGACTAGTCGCCTGCAGCCAACGTGTGTGAAATGTCGGATGCCGACATAGAGCTACAACTAGAAGACAATGTTCAACCAGATCATCAAATGGAGAAGGAAAATGATGGCAGCACTCGAAGACTCAACATCTAATAGAGGACAAAGATGATAATCCAACAGGAAGTAACACCATGGACCAACCAGATACAGCTGTACCAAATCAAGACATCACCACAATGAGGACGCAACAATACATTGAAAGAGACGTCTATCGAAGTATACATACACCTCTGGGTCGAGAACGGTCCGTGAGTATATCTTTAACTAACCTAGACATTGACCAAGCCATACACACCATTATGCAAACATTAGACAACAATGGTCGAATAGAACAACTACAGTTAGGAAGACGACGTGAGCTAATTATCACATTTAATACAGAGGAAGCAAAACAGATAATACCCAACAAAGGATTGACATATAACGACAAAAAAATCGAAACCAGGTTAATCGATACGCACACAACACTAGTGCATTTGCGAAACATAGCAGCTGAGCTGGAAGATGAGGATATAATAAATGTTTTAAAACAATATGACAGAATTACACATATCCAATCATGTTATCTAAAGAAATCACACACAATCAAAACAAGCCCTAGGCGAATAATATTATACATGAAGAAGCCAATTCCGAATTATGTAACGATACGTGGGCAGCAAATCACTGTCCAATATAAAGGAGTTACGCCATTATGAAAAAAATTCTTAAAAGATGGACACAAAGAGGGGCAATGTCCTAGAACAATATGTTATTTATGTAAATCAAAAGGACATATTCAGTTTAATTGCCCAAAAAATGAACAAACACTAACAAGTAATAAGAAACAAGAACCAACAGAGAATAACAATGCTATCAGGAAAAAACTTTTGCTGAGGCCCTGGCGGAAGCAAACGTAGGAGCTACATGGAAGAAAGTAGATAGGGGAATTAAACAAGATAGAGCTAAACAACTTTTTAAACTAACAACACAAACAGGAAACACAACAATCAATAAAATTAAACAAAATGAGCCACCAATAACAACACAGACAGCAGAATCTCAACAACAACAACTACAAAAACCAGAGAACCACAATGTAGAAAAACTTGTTAGTGACAGATCAAACAAAAAAAATACTGAAGCAAGTGAAACATTAAACCTATACAATGATAACCAATCCACACAGCCAGTGTATAAACGTGATAAAACACAATGACTCAAAGTCAGATTATACCGGATAACATAGAAGTAATGAATACTGAGAGCAACAAAACAACAATAGCTCATACAAGCAATCAAGAAGACAAAACTAAGACAGAACCAAAACAGCAAAGAAAAGGCAACCTAAAAACAGTAAAAAGAAAAGCAAAAAGAAACAAATAGATAAAACAATTACATATCTCTCTGAGGAAGACGATATTTGAACAGTATTTGAACACAAACAGAAATATCATTATACTGGGAGACTTTAACAATGTTATTAGACAAATAGATAAAAACATGCCATTAAGCGGAGACAGCACAAGATCTATCCTTCAAAACCTGATTGACAAACATAACTTAATAGACAAATTCAGAGACAAATATCCCCATAGAAATGGATATACTTGGAGCAATGGTGATGTGAAAGAAAGGCTTGATAGAATCTATGTAAATAAAACTAATTTAAAAATTATCAACAGTAACAGCTTTGAAATCACTGGTCAACAAGGAACAATCTCTGACCATAAAGGAGTTAATAGTATTATATCATACAAGACTGAAAATAAGATCGCAAAAATGATAAAAGTTGAAAAAAACATAATTGACAAAGAATTTCAACAACAAGTCCTTAATTTGATCAACATTTTAAAAACCAATCCAACTTGGGACAATTGGCATAACTTTAAAAAAGACTTAAAACATATCATCTACAAAACACAGCAAAAACTAAAGAGAGAAAATTTCTATGAACTTAAGATGTGGCAGAGGACACAAACCAACTTTGTACAGAATAGACACCTTTTCGACAACCAACAAGATACTCTTGATTATATTGAAGGGAAAATAAACTCAATCCTAAATAAAATGGCGCTTAACAACTATTACAACTATAAACAGTAAAACAAATACTTATTACTTAAATAAAAAAGAGTTCTTTAAAATTGGTAAAAAACCACAACAAAAGACTACAATCCAAACTCTACAAACTACTGATCAACTCATAACTGATGAACGGCTTATACACGAGGCAATCTATCAACATTTTAAAATGAAATTCCAGCCCAGACAAACAGATGAAACATGGAAGCAATTCTTTTATATGAACATAACTAAGATAAATGAAGAGAAATTAAACAAAATAAGTAATGAAATTACAATTAATGAGATCAAAACTGCAATAAATACATTGCACATGGACAAAGCTACTGGGCCCAATAACATACCTCCTTTCTTGTATAAACATTTTGAACATGAAATTGTTGAGGCACTAAAAATACTGTTCAATCAAGAAAAATTCCATAGCCAATTCAATCAAGGTACCATAGTACTGATACCTAAAACTGATAATGCAATCACAAATATAGCTCAACTAAGACCAGTCACCCTTTTAAATTCAGATTATAAAACACAGTATCATCATTAAAAATAGACTCACTGACGCTTTCACAGATCACATCAGCACCACCCAGACAGCCGGAATACAACAGCATACTATACAAGCAAACAACCTTCTTTTAGAATTGACAAAAACTTATGTACAAATCAACTACCACTCTCACGCCTATCAATAGATATAGAAAAAGCATTCGACACAGTGGATCACAATATACTTTTCGAAATACTGCAACAACATGGTCTACAAAACAGACAACTAAATATGATTACAAAGATATATCAAAATGCTTCATCCAATCTCAAAATAAATTATCACTACACACAGGGTTTAGGCATAAGACAGGGATGTGCATTATCCATGTTGTTGTTTGTAATTTTCATAAATATTCTACTGAAAGCAATTGAAGACGACACAATGATTACTCCTGCTACTATTCCTTGTTACTCTAAGGGCATTAAATTGTTAACTCATGCAGATGATGTCAGTATACTCATTAAAAACAGACCTTCTTACCATAGAACTTTACCAATTTTACATAAATTTTGTCAGATGACTGCGATAAAAATCAACATTAACAAAACCAAAATTATTAACATCACTGGGCGAATTATTGACAATCAAACAGCGGAACAAATAACTATTACAGACACAATAAAAATTTTTGGGCAGTATCATGGTAATCAAAAGGAAGAACAAAACTTTAAACTAATAAAAGAGAAACTTGAAACAACAATAAATTACTGGAGGACCAACTGGCTATATCTTCCAGAAAGAAGTAAAGTGATAAAATCTGTCCTAATTAGCAAAACCATTTATTACTTATACTTTAATAAATTCAACACTACCCACTTTAAACACAGATCAGCTACTCTATCACTTTTTTGGAATAATAAATGGGAGTGAGTAAAAAGAACATTAATCCAAAAATCTAAGTGTGAAGGTGGATGGAAGATCTTTGACCTCAAAATTTGTCAAACTGCATTACAAACCTTGATAGTAGAAACACTTAAGAACTCCAAACATCCACTCAATTATATGCTCCTTTATTCCTTAGGACCGGTAGCCTAGCAAATTGCCATCCTTGATAGAATGGGAATAATGGCACTTGAGCCCAATAAGACCATCAACAACTGGAAGACACTTCTTAAAACTATACTTCAAACTAAACATGACCTTAAAATGACTAATAATGACAAAACCAAATTGAGACCAATACATATATATGACCAAATAATTAAGTCACAACAAAATGAACAGACAACAAAATAGTATCCAAGTTACTAACTGGAAACGAATACATCACTGCACCCTAGCCCCTGAAGACATTGAAATAGCTTGGAAAATTTGTGTCAATGCACTACCTACAAAAGCTTTAACAAAACGTTGGAATAGAGACAAACATTAAGGCCCGATTTCAGAGAAGTGGTCTAGACCTTCAACATGATTTACTTTTAAACCTGCATTAGACCAGCTTGGCTAAACCAGCGCTAAAAACCCATTTCAGAGACCTAGTTTTTAACATGTCTAGCTAGATATAGTCTGGACCAACGCTGCTACCCTAACTGTTGCTCTCCCCTTCGCCTTAAGACTGATGAACCAATCAAATTGTTTGTAAACATGACGTCAGTCATTATGGCGGAATGTTTAAGTAAAGGTTCAAGGAATTTTTCTGAGGTTGAAAAATCTGTTTTGGCTATTATTGTTGGTAATCATCCAGCAATAAATGATAAAGGATGTGGAAGCCAGTCCTTATGGAAGAAGAAGACGGCTTGGGAGAAAGTATCTGCCGAATTCTCAGCCTCACTTCCAGGTCATTCTATTCGAACGATCGCTCAGCTAAAAGGTAGGTAAAAATCATCAATAATTTTTATGAATTTAAACAGATTAAAATTTTTAAACAATAGCGTTTCAAATGTTATTAACTAAAATAGTTAAAATATCATTTAATCATTTGTTTAGGCATAATACAATTTCTGGAAAAAGGTTAGGATAGCTTAAAATAAAATGACTTGCACGTGTGATTGTTCTAAAAAAGATGAATTCTTAATTTTAATAACAATTTTGATATAGTAATTAAGTGCAAATTTCTAACCATAGTGTTCATAAAAAACATCTAGAATGCCAATGAGGAATCGCAATTGAAGAAAAAATTTATTAATAAATCAGAATTCTTCCTACATTATTACTTTGCATTTCATATATCATATACCATAATTTCTTAAATTGTTTTTACAAAAATCTATAAAATAATATAATATACTATATATACAATATTAGTATCATTTGAATTACTTGTGAAATTGATTTGTTATAGTTTATTTATACATCTTATTACTGTAATCTTTTAAAAATTTGGATATACTGAATTCTTAATCATTAATTCTTATCTTTCTTAAATATCTGATGTAGATCACATTTGTTTTATGTTTTAAGTTGTATAATTGAAATATGTGATAAAGAACAAAATATAATTAAAATGGATAAAACAGCACATAAGAAACATTATACAAATGCGGTATAATGTAGATATTTAATATAATGATCCTTGTTTTAAGAAAATTTGATGTTTTATATTTCTGAGTATGTAATATATAAAGCATTTTTACATTTCAACATATAGGTTTATCAATTTACAGTAAAATAATCAATAATAATAATAATAATCAAATAATCAATTTACCATCTTCAAATGATTTTAAATGATATTTTTAGTGGATTAAATTAATTTTGGATAAATATAAGGCAAATTATACAAATTCTTTTTAAAAATTTTTCATCTTTATATTAAGCAATATAATTTATAAATGTATTTTTATAAAAAATGTATTATGAAGGATGCTGGAAAAGAATGAAAATAGAGGCCAAGAAGGAAGCAGATAGTAGACGGCGTTCTGTTAATTTGACTGGAGGTGGACCTCCACCAGCATCTCTCAGTAATTCAACAACAACTGTCCTGGCTCTCCTTGGCAACTCAATACAGCCATTGGAAAATGCAGCTGATCCACCATCACCACCATTAAGGAGTGTAGCTGAAGTTAATGCTGACTTGAATACATCTGTTTGTAGCAATCAGGAAACACCAGAATGTCAACAAGCTCATGTATTCAATCCAGAAATTTCTTCAGATGCACTTTTCACTGGTGGTGATAATGATCAGGTTAGATTAGATGAACAGTTGCCTAATCAACAACAAAAAAGAAACAAAAAAAAGAAGTATGTAATATTAATTTATGCTGAAATGAATTATCTATATTACCTATTCTAAGTTTTAAGTTATTCCATATTCATTAAATTATAAGATATATTGTTAAAATATTTTTATTGAAATCATAACATTTCTTCTATGCAAACATATATATTTATTGAAATCATAAATACTGTATATATGTTTGCATAGAAGAAATGTTACATTCATTTAAATGAATTATTACAAAATATATTTTAATTTGTATAAAAAAATCACAAGATCAAAATCAAGAGCAATGTGATTTACAATGTTAGTTACTAAGAGAGGCTATAAAGATTGAAAAGTTGCAGCAAGAGGCTGAGAAATGTCAAGCAGAAGCTGAGAGATGTAGAACAGAAACAGAGAAAAAATTGATGATGCTACAAGAGTGCAGTGATAAAGGCTATATATATACTGCCTGATGAGTTTTAAGATTTGAAAATCAGATTAAAATGGCTCTTTTCAGAGCTAACAATTTTTGTTAAAGGGTAGCCTATTGTCAATTTTTTATCTGTAGCAGATCTTGATGATGAGTTATTTAACTGAATAATGCATTTATTAACTGATAGTTCCTAGGCCAGTAAGAATGTTATAATTTTTTCTAAATAATAATAATTTTCTAAATTTTTATTTTATTCTAGAATTCACAGTATCTCCAATTATTAAACTTGATGAAAGAAATTATATTTCAGATAAGTATCAAAACTTCATTGTAAAACGTTAGATTTTACAATGGGTATATAAGATTTTGGATATGAAGCTTTTACTAACCAGTAAGTTATAAACCATGATTTCAGTCTCCTATAATGAATTTATTTCTAGTTCATATTATAATTTTAGGAATTTTTTTCTAAAATTAATTATAATATGACCTAGATAGAAAATACTGTAATATGAACAAAATTCTAATATTTTGTTACTGTAATATTAACAAAATTCTAATATTTTTGTAAAATTCTAATATAATTACTAATCCATATAGATTAGTAATTATATTAGAATTTTACAAAAATTATGTCATCAATATATATTAATGACATAATTTTTGTAAAATTTGCTGTAAAATATTAATTAAAGAACTAATAAAAAATTAAAAATATAAAAATAAAAAAATATTTGTAAATATTTACAAATATTTTTTTATTTTTATATTTTTTTAAAAATATTTGTATATTTTTTTTTGTATTGAAATGTGAGTCATTGTATAGCATAATTTCAGCTATTTTTAAATTTGTATTTTATCTGAAACTTTACTTCAATAATAGAAAATACAAGATTTTTGAATATACAGTAAGTTTATGTATAAATGATTTAATTTTTAAATGGTTGCATTTGATACCATATTTAATATTATAAGTCAGACTATTTTGAAAGGCTAATTCTTTATCAAAATTTAGTGGTCTTGAAAAGGATCTTTGATTGTCATATTCAGTTACTAAAATGTAACTGTATAATAGTTCTTCTTATAACAAAAACAGAATATTTGAATTATGAA
>WUQG02430364.1:0-14390 GCA_011317285.2 Androctonus mauritanicus | reverse complement strand
AATCGAAAAAAATTTTTTATACATAAATTATTTTTGAGTATGTATTAAGTAATCATAGGGAACGATAAGGAAGAATTGTTTTGTAGCGGGTTAGATTACAGATTTTGTAAAGAGAGCAGAAGATACACCAACTTTAAAGGCATAAAAAAGTTCAGAAAGTGAAGTTGATTATTGTTAAAGAAAAAACGTTCTCGTTTTAACGAAGATATAATTGTGGTAGGGAAGATATAATTATTAAATGGATGTTATATATAGGCTGTATACTTTTTCTTTCTTTTTGTTTTACATATACTGTTTTTTTAGTGTCTTGCGAATATATTTTTTCTTTCTTTATGTTTAGTGTTATTAATATTCTTAATAAAAATTAAGTTTCTCATGTGAAATTAAAGAAAGTTATTTGTTTTTAATTTGTTTTGGAACGTAACTCCCTTTTTTTGTATTGGCTTTAGGTCTCATATAACACGCTGTTTTTTAGGAACCTATTTACAGTGTTATAGAAGGGATACCCATATTTCGAAGAATAATTAATCTTTGAATGAATAACTTAAAACTGAAAAACTTTCCATTATTTTATTATTGAGTAAATAAATCTAACATTCTTTACACCAGCCTTTTCAACCTCGAGCAACTCTTGAAATATTTTCAGATGTCAGGGATTTCTTGCATAAAAATCATTGCATTTATAATTCTTGGTACATTAGCGTTATCAGTAACTCGTAAGTACTCTGTATAAAAATTGTTAATGCCCTTTGAGTAGAGAATGAATTTTTCTGACGGATTTGTTTAGTTTGGCCAACGTATTAGCTTACTCTTTTTGTCTGGTTCCCCTTCGCCACAAAAATTCTAACGCAAATTAATATTATATAGCGCAAGAAATTTCAATGTTTCCTTTATCGAGCAATGTACATAGTTCAAAGACGACATTTTCTTTCAATTATGGTCACTGGCGGAACCCTTACTTCTCTTACATTGAGAAACCAGATTAAGAAACATTGGTCTCCACGACAACAGCTTCAAAATTTCTATATAGTAAAGACTTCCAGCAATCTGACTGAAAAGAATCTTAGGAAGTTATCTTGAGTAGTATTTGCATAATAAACATAGTGTTATCACTTAGATTATTATTTTTTTAAGATGTCTTCGAGGGGAACTGATGGATACTATGGGAAAGATCCAAATCACATCTTGAGCTAGTGCAGATGATAAGACTTTCGCTTTTTATCTGAAGGTTAGGATTGACTTCGGTTCGCACATTTTTTCTCATGAATCCGATCTAGTATGAAGATCTTTCATCTTTCATTTAGTCTGATCTCATCACCAATAACAAAGTTTTATAATAAGTAATCGACAGGTTGACCAAGTGGAAGTATGCCAAACTTCCACACGAAGGATTCGATAATGAATTCCAAATCTCATTTTTCCTACTTTTTTTTCCAAAGAAGTTTGGCTCGTTGATCCTTTTTCTTCGTTTTCTAGGAACCTATTACCAGTCTAAGTAACTGCATCGAGATCTGAAACAATCCCGCGATTAGGTTGAAAATCGACGTAAAGAATTAAAAAACAAACGAGTGAATGAGCTAATTAGCATATAAATGAGTGATATACTATGAGGTCATACAATGTTTATTTATTTGTTTGAATGCGAGTAATATATCATAGAAAAGTTTTGAGGAAGAAAGACCATTAAGAGTTCAGTCAGGATTTTCAAATATCGATAAATCATTGAATTGAATCTATATCAAATTCACAATAAACTACATTTTAAATTCTAATTCTGAATCATAAACAATATTTGGACGAAATTCATTATTCAAATAAATTTTATTTTGAATATGTTATTATTATTCAAAATACTTTTAACCTTTTTCATGTAAAATTATCGATCTCTATCGGGAGATACAATGATTTTATCTATTAAAAAGAAGTTACACTATAAAGTACTGTTTATATATTGTTAAAATTAATTTTTGGAGTAATAACTAAAATATTAATATTTTTAAAACCTCTACCAACGCATAAATCTTTTGTTAGAATCTTTTCATTCGATTGTAAAAAATTCAGTTTACGCGAATTATTCGCGATCGTCGTCAATTAAAATCTGCCATTTAGCTTTTTCAAAATTTCTGTCACTCTGTCTAATTTGACGACATTTTGGAAAAACAGCTAAATAATATTTTCAATGTAACGCTTTTAATTCGTTTTTTTTTTTTTTGGACATAGTTTAGTATAAATATTTATATAAGTTTTATCGTTAAAAATTTAGTCAAATATAGGTCAACTTAACGGTTCAATGTGGTGACGAAACGTCAAAAACAGTGATTTGGTGGAATTTCTATATGATGCTGATGCATATTTTAATCTAGAAAAGATGGAATTGGAAATTAGAAATTCTGGAATAATTCAACATTTCCTTCTTTTTTATTTTAAATAATATTAGGCATATATAATAATTAAAATGGAAGATCGACGAGTTGAATGTTAATATTTTAAATTATTCATTATTATATTTTAAACTTTTACTGAAAAACTTTCCTTTTCAATATTTTAGAAACATAATTTTGAAAATATATTGTTTAAATTGATCAGTATCAATATCTACCAAGTTTTACCAAGTTCTGAAGCTGATTAAATTTATTATTTTTAATACTGTAGTACTGTATATAAGCTTTTCTTTTTCTTTTAATATTGTGACATGTAAATAATATCGATCAATTAAAATACAACGATAAAATTAAATTAATTATATATTCAAAATATATATATAATTAATTTATTTTTATCATTTAGCAATTTTATTTTTTGCTAAAATGTATAAAACAACTTACAACTCAGTTTGGTATATTGACTTTAAAAATGTGTTTTCGAAAATTGATCTAATTTAATAATTATATTTTTTGTAATTTAATTAAATTTTTCTTCACATATTGATCACATATTGTAGTTAATTCGAATTTTTTTTTCCTCTTCTCCTTCTTTACTTGTTATTATACTAGAAATTTGTAAATTTTTTTTAACTATTCTTATTTTTTGAATATTTCTCCGAATATCTGATATATCGTTTTCCAAATAATTTTTTTTAACTATATTTTAGTAGAAAATTTGTAAAAATGCATTTTTAAAATATAAGATAGTAATTTTTAACGATAAATATATCGTCAGAAGCAGAATCCAGCCAATGCTAGTTATATCAATTTATTGATTCGCGTAATTATTATCACGCTTACTTTAGAGAATATGGATAATAATAATAACGTGACATAGTTATTCGACAATGACAAATGCGAACCACATTTGCAGACGCGTGAACAGTCCTATTTTTGTTATAAATACAATTTCTGAACGTAACAAATATGAGAGAGAGAATTAGTTACGAGAGTGATAGGAAAATAAAAGAGTTTGAAAGAAAGAGGCACGTAAATCTCAATTTATATTGAGTAAGTAGCGATTGGTAGCAACTAGATGACAATCACCCAAAGAAATTTTTCATATTGTTTAAAGCGATATTGTGACAAGATCCAATATCAATTCCAATATAAAAACTATTATAACTTTCTTTTATATTCGTATTTTGAAATTTTATATGTTAGCTGATATGATAAATAGTTCTTATAGGATCTACACAAGTATAGCTTTTCTGTTCTCTTCCTTTTCTTTGGTTCGTTATGTGAATATTTTTTTCCCAGATTTTTTGGCAGAATTCGATTTATTCAGTTATTTGATTTAAAGAAAAAGTCCACATTTTAAATTAAATACCGTAGAGCAATGGTTTCCAAACTTTCTATGTCTGTACAGCCTTTTTTTCATAAAAAACAGTACATCTCCTCATTTTTATATTTTCTACTTACAGTTTATTTATACAAAACAATGTAGACCTACCATATTTTGTATAAATAAAATTCTTATACATAAAAAGTATATATTTATTATGTTGTAATAATTTTTAATAGAATTAAACAAATCTTAACGAAAACACGAAAAATAGAATACATGTTTAGTATAACATAATATTTGATGCGATATGTGGGCCTGTTTTCAGCACAAGTTCTCTTAAAACAAGTGATACCACTATTCGCAATTCTTTTTCAATCACTAAACCAGATCGATATTTTGTCTTTAAAACAGCTACTACAGCAGAAAGTTTCTGGATATATGGATATACGTATTTATAACTCTTTTGCTGATTCATTTTTTTCGACACCAATCTGAATTTATTTTTTGTTTGTTTGTCTCAAAAATGATGTTTTTGTTAATTCTTGCTTTGTTCCCTGCCATAGACTAGTGCCAGCAGTCCGGAAAACACTGCCTTAAAGTATTTATAAGATATAAAATTAATTTTAAATATATATATTTCATAATAATGCCTGGTGATATCACTGAAATTTAACGTTATTTTTAATTTATAAAAAGTAGGAAAGAAAAATTGTATAACACTAACTGTAGCTGATAAAGATATATTAAATACGAAAGACGTTTGATGAATGATAAACGATGAGGATGATAATCAAATAAATTACAAAGTTTGAAGTCATTACTGAAAAATTAATTATAATTTAAATACGATATTAAAAAGTTTTAAATTTAATAAAATTTATTCACTGTATTTATTCAAACATCATAAAGTCAATACTAGATAAATTGATTTAACCCAAGACATATTTAGACAATATAATTATATGTCTTATTGATAAATATAATAATTTATTTAAAATTAAAAATTTAAATCTGAGTATTTTTGGTTTTAAATACTGACATAATGTTTAATTAATAAACATATACGCTATAGGTAAAATTTTTATCAATAGTAAAAGTATGTGTTATAAATAAATGGGTAACAGTTTCAAATACCTAGAACTGTTGCAATTTCGAGATGCAGGAATCTAGTAATAAGTACGTGGAAACTTCAAAATTCTATACAACACAATAGATAGAAAATGAATCATCAATTAGAATTTAAATATAATATTTAATATCATAATGTGAAATAATTTAAGTACGAAAATTTAGATGTAAAATAACAATTATGCAAAATATTTTGTTAAAATATTTTGCGGATGATCTTTATAAAACAAATTAAAAGATAATTACATAAAATCGTTAATGTAAATATAGGATAATCATTACACTATCTAACAGCAATTTAGTTCCTTATAATTTTATGTAAATTATGGTTAAGCATCAGGAAATAACACAAAATTGTAAGTGTTATTTCCTGATGCGTATACCTAAAAAATATAGAAAATCGTTATTATTCCATACCAACTTTGCTTTTGTGATCATGATAGCGATATTTTGATTTCGGACAGACGGGCCGAAATATATTTCATACATTTTAGTAGATGCTTCCCCGAAGTACTTTTTCGCTCTTGTCTTGATAAATTGGTCGTAGACATAGCAAAATGCATATAAGCTTATGTATATCCGCTTAGACAGCTGGAGCTAAACCGAACTGATGGGCGTAAAATATATTTAAACTACTATTTGTTACTGGAAAGTTATAGAAGATTCTGCAGAGTTCTAGAAAGTTCCAGATGTTATTCCATTTACGCAGCACTGAATCCATCTGCAACGTTCTGGAAAATAGGGAAATTTAAAAATATCACTGTCCTGGTCACAAAAGCAAAGTTTATGGGGAATAATAGACATTTTTTATACTTTTGAGGCATAAGTAATAGAAAATAATAGTTACTACTCAGAAACAAAAAATTAACAAAAATTTGTTATATAATGTAATTAAAATATTCCATTAAAAGTCATCTTTAACGATATCTAAAACCAAATTCAATCAAATTTGTCAGGAATACTTTTCAGAACATGCGAAATATATTTTTGCTAAAACAATTCTAAAAAATCACTGCCAGAAAGTATTGGTGCTGCTATCGGCAAAAAGTTTTTATTTGTATATCTTCTACATGCAACTAGAAGATATAATATTTTCCAAGTATATTCTTGCA
Organism: Androctonus mauritanicus; assembly: GCA_011317285.2. Lineage (NCBI taxonomy): Eukaryota > Metazoa > Arthropoda > Arachnida > Scorpiones > Buthidae > Androctonus > Androctonus mauritanicus. Next base: position 8,439 of record WUQG02430364.1, on the reverse strand, counting down.
GATAGTAATGATTTATTGCCTCTCACCTTGCCTGAATGTGCTTTACTTGTGTAGCTGTTTTATTCAAATAAAACAGCTACACAAATAAATAAAATTCAATATATCAAATAAGCCATCATGACGGCCTATGATGTTGGCCAACCTGTGGTGGACCACTTTCGAACACTACAATTTGGCCAATACTCATTGCGGGATCGACCAGAAGGTTGAGTGATGGGATTCAACAGCTCGAACCTAGATCTCTCCTGAAAAACTGAAAGTTTTATGAATGGGCTCTAGAATTGAACATGGATCTTTCAAAGTCACTACTTTACTATGAATATGCATATTTCGATAGTAGTAAAAATCGTAAAGAAAACAGGTTTAATTAATAAAAGTAAATTTAAAAATAAAATTGACAATATAGTCTAAGATGTAAAAATAAAATGTCAAACTAATTTACTTTATTAATTAAACACATTTCTTTCATTTCCTTTAAAATCTTTGAAAAAGTACTGCTAGAAAAAAATATATATATTTCTTTTAAATGAGGCGTTTTTGGTCCTATGTTTATAAGAACCCTTTTTATTATTTTGATGTAAGAAATTCATTGTTTGATTTTGTTCCAACTACAGAGGCACTTGCGTAGTCTATCACGCTACAGTACTTCGATAATATAGATGCTGAAAGAATGGAAAATGTTACGGAAGCATGATTGATCAATTTCAGGAAATAGGAAGTCTGGGAATGAGACCGTGAAGAGGTGCATATCCATTTCTTCACAATAAGTTGAAAAAGTTCTACTGAATAATAAAGGGATCAATAATAAATTCAGTCCATTCATGCAATGCAGGGTGGCTTAAAGAATTTGATAAGATGCGCAATAATATGAAGTTTTCCCTCAAATTGTTACAATTCTCTAAATATAAACTTATCCACATTCAATAGTTTCTTTCTGTTGAAATAAACATAGATATTTACACAAACATATTGGCCCAAATGGAGGACAATGCATGTCTGTGGAAAATTCTGAAAAATGAAGCTCATTGTCATCTGAATGGAAATGTGAACAATCATAATTGTCGCATTCGAATTACAGAGGATTCTTATGAATTTCATAAGAATCCACAATATTCACCGAATGCTACCGAATAATGTGGATTCATGGAAACTTTCACCATCAGTCCATTTTTATTCGAAGGTAACTGTCAAACTAATGCGTAATTTGTATTTGTTATCTCACATAATGATATTGAAACATATTACGCAATTATACCATTCCGGAATTGCAACATCTAAAATATCTTGGAATAAAAATTCTTATACAAAAGGCATAGTTTTCTAGACAGCAGCTTTTGTGCAATGGCGGAACTACAATGCGCCAGATAACGCAACGCTGGGGACCCAAATTCTCTTTGTACTTTCTTTACCTTCTTTAAAATTAACAACATAATACAATAAAAACTAAATGAACCATGAAAAGAATGAAACATTCATTTAATCAGAGCAGTGCGATGGTAGGAGCAGTATAGTATCGTTTCAATTGTTTCAACCTGTTTTAAATGATGCAATTTTGTTCTTTTTTGTTATTTTCTAATAAAAATATCTAGATAAAACTTTGTGCTTTATTTGCGGTAGAGCCCAAATAATATTTTTCGGGGGCCAAAAATTTTAAGTTCTACCACTACTTCTGTGACAATATTTTATTGTGATAAAGATTCCATTCTCAACAGCATGACCATCATGTTCCTCTAATTTCAACCTACGTGACTTTTAATTATGGCATCTGAAAAATGCGATCTATCGTGCCTGTGTTTCTGACATGACAATTTTAAGAATAGCATAACACATGTGCAAAATATTAATCCTCTGCAGTTAAAAAAATTTTGTGAGTTCACGTTCTGTTCCACCAAAATGGCTGCCACAATGAACAATATGACATTTCTCGTTACTTCAGTAACTAAATTTATTACGGTGGTATACAGTACTTCTCTCTGTAATAAAACATTATTGCTTGTGTAATGACAGATTAAATTAATCGATTAACTGTCACATTCCATTACAATATTTGTGATACTATGGTAGAGATCATAAGTCTAATTTTGTTCGTTGCAGCAGCTATATCTCTTTGTATTGATTTTTGAACTAATTATGTTTTGCAAAAATCTCCACCGCATGCTTTTAGAAAGTATTCTTACCAAATTTGTTTAAATTTTGGTCACTAGATTGTTTCTGCAGATGACTCTGAATAACGATACTTTAATTTTTATTATTTATTATATACAGTGTAGCTAGTTTGTAATCTCGTTCACGAGTGATAAATGGTTTCAAGAATATCAGCATTTTGTTTTTTTTCCGAATGATCGCCTTTTTAATAACAAGATTTTTAGTATACAGTAGCAGCTTCTTAAAAATTGCTTCTATATATCTTGAATAAGGAATAAGTTCAAAATTTTTGTGTTATGCAATGTTTATTTTCAATATATTATGAAGATGGACATACAAAATGAATAATGCATATATTGTATATAATCAAGGTTTTGTAAAAATAAATAGTTTAAAAATTTCTAAAATTTGATTGTTACAAGAAATTTGGAAATAATACAAACGATAATGATTATTACAATATATTTATTTTAAAAAAGTAAACATTAAACTTTTCTGGTAGACTTTATGTATCGTATTTATCAAAAGAAAAAAAAATTAAAATAGTAAAATAATAATAGGATTGCATTATATACAAAGGAAAAACATAGTATAGCGCATACTATACAAATTATTTTGTACAGTAATCATCATGAGTAACCATCTTGTATTGGTTACGTCGACGTTAAAATTGGAACAAAAGACCAATGGATTCCATTTGCTATAATTAATGAATTACTATACCATATAGTACAATAATTAATTTATTATAACATGCAGGAGATCATTTTACCATATAAATGGTAAAATGATATTTCATTCTATTTGCCATAAAATTTATAAATTCACTGAAACTAATTGAAAATTTTTTTACTACTAGACAACTTACCCAACATCACGATGGCGTAAGAGTTGACACGTAAACTGTATTATGTTTTTGAAATATCCGAGAAAGGTATTCTGGCTAGTAAAAAATAAAGTTTGATAATATTTAATTAATGAATATAACATATATTTATGTAAGTTTGAAATTGAATGATATTAAACTGAAATGCCGTCATAAAATATTAAAAATTTAAAAATGCAATTGTTATATTTTAAATATTGTTTAAATTTTTATCAATTATTTGTCATAACAAATACTATATATTGAATTCGTCTGTTCATGACAGATAAGTTTTGATAGGAATCTATTCTTCCCAACTGAAGTTTAGAACTTAATTTCTTGAAAAATTAATAATAGTACGGTTAAAGTGCGTATGTTTGTCGAACCGCAGATCGATATCATAGGCAAGATATGCGTAAGAACTGAAATTTAATATGTGCTAACTATATTCAAGAAATATTTTTGATCGAGTAAAAAAGAAATGCTATAAATAAGCATCCATTTTCAGTTCGTTTATTCTGTAAAGGAGATTTATCCAAGTTGAAATTATGGAGAGAATATTCAACAGTTATATTCGGGTTTCATCTGTTTAATAAATAATTTTTGCAAAAAATCATTAAAGACTGTTGCTATGGATGAATTTTATCAACTTATTATTATAATGGAATAATAAAAGCGTGGTAGAGTTAACTAAATTTGATAAAACATTACATTGTTTTCGTTCTAGTCATAAATGATAAATGTATATATATATATATATATATATATATATATTTACATACATCTATGCTAATTTTTATTAACTTTAGAAAATAGTATTAGTAAAAAATACTGTTTTTAACTTTTATCAGTTTTAACATAATATTTATTGATGGAGGATATTAGTTATATTCAGTAAAGAATAAATCTTAGCAAATATACTGGACATACAAATAATTAAGATAAAATTATTCACATAAATAATTAAGAGAGATTTATATATTTTAGTCAACAAATAAAATAAATTTATCCTAACTCAATTAGTTTTAACTTATATAAAATTTATTTTTATAGGCCCTGTCAATAATTTATAAAACAAAAAAAAAATATTGTCAATGATTTACTGTAGTCTGTAAATTAATGTTGGCCTTAGGCTATAGAATACAAAAGTAATTCTCATAGATAGTTTTGTATATATTAGCGATGTATCGCATTTATTCTAAGTGTTCCAAATATAAGACCGTGCTAAATAAAGTGTTTTCTAAATAGAAATATTTTGTCATGATTGACTGATGATATTTTGTCATTTATTGTTTCTTTCGATATTTTATATCGAAAAACTTGTCAATGTTATAGGCATTTCTATAGGGTAGAAAATAAGGATGGACTGAGAAATTTATCTATAAGAATTAAAAATCTTCAGTATTGATTTCTTTAACTTGGTTCGTTGTTGAGTCTGTCTTTCGATACATTTTATGTGAAGGTAATGTGGAAGAATATTTTTGTAATTTAATCATTCACAATTGCCTTCTATTAGTGTACGCTTAGGATGTTACGCATGATGGTAATTTAGATTCCATAAATGAAATAAAGATCGCTTTCATTATTTTTCAGAACTTTCATCGTATTATTTAAATAAATTAGCGCACAATCAATAACATCTGTAATCGTGTTGTGATAATGATTTATAAATGTTCTAAACACAATTTTTCTTATTCTTTCCTTTATAAATTTATATTATAAATTTTATTTTTATTTTTATATTACTATTAATTTTATTTCTGTTTTAAAAGCGCTATTTTTAAAACAGAAATAAAATTCTGTTTTTTAATTCTTAGAATGAAAAACAGTAGCTGTTTTTCATTCTAACAAGTAAGAATTGGAATTAATTTATTGAAAAATATTGTATCTACATAAAGATTTCTCATCACCGATGAAAATATTATCTAATTAACCAATTATGCGTTGTTCTATCGCAACATATGTTAACATATAAATAGAGTAACGTTCTACCACAACTTCTTGAGGAACTTTCCAATAAAACAGATGTGATCGCGCGTAATTATTTAAATCTGCGTGTAGACAGGCAACTTTCCAACTACACGAAACTTACGAAAATTAGTACAAAAGTTTCAGAAGTTATAGATAACACATTACAGAAATATTTATAATAATATTTTATGATCACTTTAATAAATCTTTTGTTTATTAAATTAACGAGATCAATAAAAATTCTGAGAGGAATATTTTATGTAATCGAAACTACCTTGTTATCTTAAATTTATTTTATTAAATTTATATGACTCTCTTTTAATTTTCACAAATTTAATATCTATTTTCATAATTAAATAAATATAAGAATATATTATTAAAGTATTAAAATTTTACGCTCTTTTATGGGATAAAATAAAATATAAATAAAAATAAAAAAATCTTATTTGGAAGCTAAATGATATTTCACAAAAATTTGAATATTTAACTGAATTTAGCATTAAAAAATTATTTTTAAAGAATTTATTAAATAAAAAAGATACTGTGAATTCTATAAAAATCCTTTTATCGACTAAAAAGAAGAGCTTCAATATTTAATATGGAAATTATTCCAACAAAATAAAATCTAGTAATATCAAAACAGAAAACTCCTGCTACTTATATTGTTAACATATTTTAGTATTTTAGAAAGTTAATTTAATATTTTAGACAATTTAATAAATAATATATTACTTATATTACTCGAATGCTTCCTATTTTTCCATATACTTTACACGAGTTAATGAGTTAATATCTCTACACCTATATATCTTGAAAAAATTAATTAAATTAATTTATTTTAATGTTTTTTTTTACTTATATTATGCAGTTTGTGTTATGAAGATTGAAATATCATTTTGTAAATTGCGTATAATAGAATATATAGTTTTTAACAGTGGTTATCTCTTGTCGTTAATTGTATTTTCTATTATTTTAATTAAAAAAAGAAAAATGTTTAAACTGTATTTATTTTCTAATTGAAAACAAGATCAAGTAATTTACTAAATTATTAAATCTTTATTTTTTTTCTGCTTTTATCATTTTAATCTGGAAATCCTTCGCAACTTTTTAAATCGAAAAGCTTGCGAAACGAAAGAATAATTACAAGTGTATTTTATTCTCACTTTTCATAACTAATATCTTTGTTTTCTTTTTTCTAATTAAAATTTACTTTAAAGATTTACGTTAATCTACAAAAATTTACAGAAAGTTAAAATACTGTTAATTCTAAGTTATCAGTACTTCGATTCAACATTCAAAACTGTTTATAATCCCAATTTTCTTTGAAATGAAAAATATTATTTAAAATTTAGCAAAAAATATTTTTTGAAAACTATAACATATTTCTACTTATCATCATAATTACCGATATTCATTTATCAAATAAAAATGAGAAATAAAAATTTTATTACGGCTTTAATTACATTCAATGAGTCTGAATGAAGATTATTGATTTCAATAATTTATTTAGAAGTGAAAGGAAAAAAATAGGTTACGTAATATTTAAAGTAAAATATTATGCGCTTTAACATAATAGCCTATCGTAAGAAATAAAACTGAAAAACGATAATTTTCTTATTTTATTTTCTTTACTTTAATTGTGAAATATAAAAATTTTATAAGTTATAGCTTTTTTATGGAATTAATCAATTTTTTATTTTATGTTAAATTTTAATAAGTTTTCTGAGCAATTTATTATAGAAAAAAATTTCGTATATAGTATTTATTTATTTTAATAATTAATCGAATTATTATATAAAACTTGAATCAAAAATATATTTATAAATCTTTATTTTTAAAGATTTAAAAATATATTTATGAAAATAAATCATTACAGTTACATAAATGATTCCAGGTGAATTAATTTTAAATTCATTCATTCAAATAAATTTTGAATAACTTGAGGCAAGAAGAATAAAATGAGCTAGTATGTGTTGAGAAATTTTTCCTATTGTTTATATGTTAATTGACATTCTGTCTTCGCTCATCTGTTTTATATAGTATCAGATAACTATTTATCTTTAATAATTTCTAATTCACATTATCATAGATTATACATATAATGTGTTTATTGCGTTAGATGTCAAATTATTGTTTTGTCTACATAATAGGACTGGAAACGTTTTATCTGGCCTTCAATTCATATCCAGAAACTAGATTTTTGTCTAATTTTCGATACAAAGTGTGCGGTGATTGTTTCCGTCTTCTTCGAAGATTCTGATATTTATCAGATCAGATTCTAAACTACAATGATAGAAATTTTTCTAATTTTATATTCAGAAAGTCTATTTAAAATATGAGCCATTAATTTTTCAGTTATAAACTTCAAATCAACATTTCATTATGGTGATTTGAAGTTTATAACTGAAAAATTGGCAAATGAATGCTAATTTTTGAACTACTATATTTTTCAAACTGTCGAGTATTTTAAATTATTTTTTCTACTAATGAAAATATTTTTTAATATTAAATATAGCCTATATTTTAAACTTTATTCCTTACATTTCCATTAAAATTTATCTGAAAACATTTCTTTATTTTAAAAATAATAAAATTTTATTAATTAATGTTTTGCTTTGATGTAAGTGAATTCAGACAAAAATTCATCTATTCATGTTTGTATAAAATAAATTCTGATAATCAGGTAAAATTTAAATTCTATTTCCAACATCTAAGAAAACTGATAATATTTATAAAATCCCCATATAAGAATGCTTCTAATGCAATATTTATCATTAAATATTAAAGATGAAATTCTGAGATTTGCATTTCTAATGAAGGCATCAACGTCTTTTATAAAATATGAATTATGAGAATAATAAGATATCGGTATGAATCATTTTAAAGCTATGAAATGCAATATTGCATTACAATCTACAGTAGAGAAGAATTAAAAAGCTGTATACTAGGGGTGGCCAAGTTTCATGTCACTATAAGCCATATAGGAGAATCTCAAATAGTTGAAAGCCACAATCAGTTTCTTCTTAGGTCAATGAGAACTGCGTCAGTTTTGGGCGTAATCTTAACAATGGTTTCAAAAATTATTTATTATACATTTCACACGAATTTATTGCTTATAGATGCATACTACTTTTTTAAAAATAAACAAATTACAAATATATTTTTTAAATTAAATAGGTATTTGCTTTATATTAACTATTGACTTTCATGGTATGGAGCCACACTGAAGGTACCAAAGAGCTGCTTATGGCTCGAGTGCCGCGATTTGGCCATCGTGGCTATATCCTGTATCTACTCAATCTTGCTTTGAATGGTAGACTAAATCATAGTTTCAAGTTTTTTTGTAATCTTAGAACAATATATTGTCCTGTTAAATTATAATAATTATTATTTTATCTGTTTTTATTTACTAAAATTATTCTTGTCTTCTAGAAACTAATATTCAGAATTTTGGCACC
>WUQG02430353.1:0-14393 GCA_011317285.2 Androctonus mauritanicus | reverse complement strand
TATTCTAGTATAATCATAATCACCATATTTATAATATTATGATTGTAATATATCATAATATGATACAATTATCATCATTATATTTCTAATATTTATATCGAATACAACTGCATTTTACATATAATATAATAATATATCATGATACAAATATAATAATATAATATAATTATGATAACATATTTTTTCGTCAAAAAATATATATCAACACATTGGAATTTTAAATTTATAGGATTTCAAAATCACATTTATCAGATAAGTTTTAAGCATACTGAATTTCAATTTCCAAAAATTTTAAACAGCCTTCATACTTGAAAGCCTTAACTCACACTCGAATTCCAAAAAATTATACAACGAATTACAAAATTCTCCATTTCTCAATGTAATACATCCTGCACAACAGTTACACGAGTTAAAGTTCTTTCATCGCATGTAATTTCGAACAAGTTGAAAATTTATCATTCTCGGCGACTTGTTGTTCATTAAATTTGTTTGTGCGAAAATTTCGCCACTCTGCACCATACACCAGCCGCCGAGAAAACAACAAATCAACAAACCAAGAAAGTCAAATATCAATATTATCTTTCTTTAAGTGAAAAGAATTGTCGGGTAAATAAATATTTTTACGAACGCTTTTGCTCGGGACATATTGCTGAAAAAATTTCGCAATTACGATCCTCATGAGCGAGATTAAAAGTCTCGATCAAGGTCACGTATAGCCCATGAGTAATGAAAATTAGCGAATAGCATTTTTACGCCGAGGCATAAATCTCTCTCAATTTTAATTAACCACATTAAAGTTAATCAACAATTTACTTCATCATTTATTAAATAGTTTAAAATGTATCTTTAAATAATTTGCGAAGTTATTTTAATGGCACTAGACAAAATTTCGAGAAATCGTTGTTAAAGAGCTTTTAAAAAAATGAATAACGCATAAATTAGTTTTATTTCATTTGTATATATCTTTTAAGAATATACTTTAGCCTTATATTTTTCGAAAAAAAATCTGTCTAGTGGGAATTAAATTTTTTCCTGCGGTTAAGGAATAGAAATCGTAATGATAGCAAATTTTTACATCTTTGAAAACCAGCAGCTCGTCAAAAATTAACAGGTCATCACTGGTAATTCTTCATTTTGTAGCGCTTAATGAAAATCTGGTATTCTACCGTTTCACATTTTATTTTTTGACACATATTTTCCAGTTTAGAAGTAATTTTTAACAGGGATACATTATTTATAAATGGAGAGTGTGTTCGAGAAATACTTGGATTCTCCAAATATTTTTTTTTTTGTGAATTTTAACCAACTGTAAGCCCCAAATGTTTAACACACGAAAATTCGAAATTTTATTTGCATTACATTTTCAATTCTCTAAATAAAATTTACAGGATAAATTAAGCAATATAGTATTTCCAAAAATAGAATATCGAATTTAATTAGATAATCTCACGAGATATTGTTTTTCTTGTTCGCAATATTTTTCTTTAAAAAACAATTTTTATTTGGAAAAAAACAAACACTTTAATACTGTTTTATATAATTCATACAAATATTTGCATTTTTCAATCGAAATTTATCTTATATATAACTGTTTACTAAAAAACAGTTCCATTCATAATTTATTCTGATAGTGAAAGAAAAGAAAATATATTTTTTTTTCTACCGCTTGAGATGCAGTCTTGAATAGAAAAATTAATAGCAAAATAATAAAATTACAGAAAAGAGAGAAAATATGAAATTAATCTATACAAGAATATTGTTTTTTAACAAGAGTTGCTAAAACTTTATATGAAATAATGTTGTACTTGCTATAAATTGATTAAAAGTCATCATACAGGTTTCTTAACTACTCAAAAAATTCTTCTGCGTATAAATAATTATTATTTTATAAAAAAAATAAAATAAACAATTTATTAAAAGCAAATGATTTTTCAGTTCGATAGGACTTTTGTTAAATATAATTGTTTAAAAATTATTTTAAAAATCCACAAAATACATAGCATTAAGAGTTCATAATAAATGCCCGTTTAATAAAACACTTTAAAACTGCCTTTAAAACTTGGACATAAATAACACCAATTGTTTTCATTTCATAATAAGAATTTCAACTTCATTTATATGAAATTCTGCAGGAAATTCAATCGTTTTCAGATGACTTTCACATATAAAAATAATAATTGTTTATATTAATCATTTAAATTGATTCAATTTGTAATGGGATTGTCATTAGAGAAGTTATATCGGGTTCACCTCCATTTTGGATAGATAGAGTTCACCGCCATTTTGGATTAAATTACTAATTTTCGTGTTTTGTCTATAGTACTAGTTAGACAATTAACATACGCATAGTTATGTGTTCTAAATTAATTAATATATAATTAATTTAGAATATGTAATTAATATTGTAACTAAAAACACGGAAGATTAGACAAAAGCCAAGAAAATAATTTGTAAAGTTCCTGAAATTTATACACGCTTGTTTTACCTGTGCGCTTTCTTCTTATGTTGCTAAAATTTCTTCAAATTCATTGCAAAACTTTACTTACCTAATACCAGACAACATCATTTAGCAACTAAATTTTTATAACACCATATATTATCGACTCGGGAATTGTCTATATTTGGACATCTAATTTATAAATCATCATAAATTCATAATCGATAATGAAGAATGTGTATGTGGTGCTTAAAAATAGTACCTGGTTAAAAATCTGTGGATGGAGTAAAAATATCATATGAATTTATACAGATCTATCATTTTTGTAAATGAGAAACTCCATGATAAATATATATTTATTTATCACGGAGTTATGCTTATTACATTTGTGATACCCATTTTAAAAAAGTTTTATCGGATTGCTCGAAAATTTGACATGTCTCGAGATTAAAACAACAATTTTGATTTCAAACTCTAAATGTTCACCACATTTCCCATTGGTTTCACATCTGTTTTATCAATATTATGGACGACTGATATTCTTATCTTTGCTCAAGTTTTAATAATGAAGATAAGAAAAATGACAATAGAGATCTTGATTAAATGATCCAAATCGATGGCATTTTTGAAAAAAAAAACAAAATTTGGTCGCTTTAGTAAAATTTCAATGGATGAACAGTAATTTTCTATGATAATATTTGTAAAAATATCTAAGCTGCACATTAGTACTCTATGAATGTAACATAGGTTCATAATATTGAACCTATGCTACATTCATAGAGTACTAATGTGCAGCTTACTTGTTAGATGTGCATGAAGATCCTTTAAAATGTTTTGTCATTTATTGTAGACGATATGAAAATTTGTGCATGGTAGGACTCTATAGAAGAGCTAGATAAAATAAGAGCGATAAAAATATATATCAGTTTTATGGCTGAATAATATTCCTAATTGCATTTCTATCTGTTTTGTTTTTAAATAAAAATCTTTTACGTATTCTCATAAAACTGTACTTATAGAAGCAGAGAAGAACTTAAAGATGAAATAAGGAAATTTAGAACAGTAATAACTAGTCGAATAGTTAAATTTTTTAAAATTTAGGCTGTATGAATAACATCTTATATGTAAAATTTTAGTAATACCGAAAAGGTTTTTATTTATCTCCAAAAGATTATTTACAAATTTAACCAGATTTAATGCGATATATCGAATATACACTTCATAATCGTTAATTTTGTAAATAATTCCAATTAATTTTTTAAAAATTTTATATTTAAAAATAATAGATTGAAATAAATTCATATTTTATGTAATCTTCTGAAATTTTAATTTTTATGTATGAATTTTATTTTATAATTTAACTTATTAAAGTTCTGATCCACATTAAAATAACATAAAATTATTACAGAATTCTATATATAATTTACAGTATTTGCTACAAATTAAATTATGTTTATGGTTATTATCTCACATTTTAAGGAAAATAGCAAATGTTTATTGAATAAAAAATAATTTTTTAAATTTTTGTATGAATTTTTAAAGTTGATTTTGTCAATTTTATGTAGAAAGAATATCGTGATCGTAGTTACATCATCATATTACAGATCTATAGTTTATATTGTATATAGATTTTCATAGCATGAGTAAATATATAACGGAAGCACAATCTAATGAAAATCTCTCAAAGAAAAAGCGCAGATATCAACAAATTTTGAATGTATTTTATAAAAGTACGAAAAAATTTCAACTAGGATATGATAAATGTATGCGCATTAAAGAACTAACTAACGTGAAATTTGTTATTATTATTCGCTATACAAAAAATGACGTGGAAAACGACGAGATAATGAATAGCATTTATCCATAACTGGTAGCATTTATGCTGTCAGTTAATGCTAGCTGAAATAAAAACGCGTAGTTAATCATGGTAACATAAAGGACAAGATACTTTTCTTAAATTATTCGAATTATGAGAATTCTTTTTTATTTACGATGCTTATGAATCCAAGAAAACGATCGAAACAAAAGCTAAAAAAATGTTTAGAATATCTACCAGTTCAATAGAGACATCAGTACAGACTCATAACATCAATGAAGGTTTATTCATCAATATTATATAATAAAATCACTTTTTAAATTTCCTCAATAACGAGTTTTTCAATTTTTTTTAATAGAAAGTCTCCTTTTTTCATTTCACATCGAACAATCGTCATTATTTGGATTCTTGTTATTTTTTGGTTTTTATGATCATTATTTGTGATGATCAAACCAATTGCATGACCTTTCGTAGATAGTAATGGTGAATAAATTTGATGTGGAATTATCTGAATATACGTAAACAACTGTGAAGTTACATCTAGTATCATTTTTATATTAAAAAAAATCGATGAAACAACAATTACCTTCAGTTGTAAACAGAACATAGAAAATGCTGTAGAGACAGATACAAAAAGTGTAGAATTTATTAATAACTTTGTTATGTTACATTTTTTCAAATAAAAAAAAACAATTATCGAGATAATTTAGTGTTGTAGAAAGGTAGTTTGACATAAAATTTATATGGTGATGCAATTATTTTGTTTCCACCATTCGCAGTTAATGATATGCTTAAGCAAGTTCATATTTCTCTCTTTATAGCGACATTTTTTGGATAATAAAAATATTCGTATATAAAATAAAAATATAGTTCGTTGACAGAAACCATTTTCTTTATCTATAATCGACCTTGAAATTTTATTACTAAAAGAAAATAGCTCTTTATCCAAATTGGGCATCCATAAAAAAGAACTTTTAAGCGATTTTCATAGAAAATAATAGATCAGCGCTTAAGTTCAAAACGATTATGGAGGAATAATTTATCATCTTTTATCGAAATGGTTATTTATTATACTTAATTAACTATATTCAGATAGAAAAAAATAAAATTTTTATACGAGAATATTATTTTTTTTTCGTATTTATTCATATCAACTTGGGTACAGTACCACATCGGAATTACTGTATAGCTTAAGAAAAATATGACATAAGAATCGACAGGTATTTAAAGTGCATCAATTTTTTTAAAAAAGCTCAACCACTTAATCATTCCTGTCATATGAATGGAAGCAATCAAAAGGAATAATGGCTAAATTAATAGACAATAATAATCAGCAATGTACATCAGAATTTACAAGGATCGATACATCTCTTATCAATACAATAGGCATTGTGGAGAAGGAAATTACTTTCCACCTTTATTAGTCAAGGCTATTGAGATTTTAAATAATATCTTGTTATCATTATACTCAATTAAATTATTGATTATTAAATTTATTACTATATTAAAAAAATAAATAAATAAATTTATAAAATTCTTACGTCGAAATTTAAATTTATTTTTTTTTAAATTTTAGATGCGACTTGTTCGCGTAATCGGTTTAATCATTTAAATATAAACTGATCATCATTAATCATACTTAATTTGGTGCTATTAAATAAATAAAATTTTTAATAGTGTTAAATGTTAATGATTATATATATATATATAATACAAACTTACTGAATATTTTTGGAAGGAAAACGAAATTCAGTACAACTTTTACTTGATTCTTACCATAACGAACTCGTAATATCTAACGAAAGAAATTTAATTTTTATGCATTGAATGAAACATTCGAAATTCGAATTTTTTTTTTGTATTTATACTTTGTTACTAACTTATGAAGTATGGAATTAAATCGCTCGAATTAAAGTTTTTTTTAAGATAGATACAAGATCAGGAAGAACGTATTACTTCCGTATTTCGAGGAGAAAACGTTATTGAACTGCCCTTTAAACCGTACTGTACTTCTTATTAAACTCGCAGTACTCACGTATTATTAAAGATTATCCACTTAGAAATTATCTGTTATTTTCGGTAGTTTGTGGATGTAATCAGTACTTCTTTGTATAAACTCGTTTTTTTCTTCTTCTTCGGTTCATAGGTTATGTCTCGACATTAAGATATCTGCTTTATCTGTCGGGAATGGATGTAGACTTTCTCTGACTGAACTTCACCTTATTTATTTCTGTGAATCAGATTTTATCTTTAGTCAATTGTATTCTGCTGTTCACATATACGTACATTTGTTTGTTTCGATATTAAAAAAAAATTTATCGATCGTTTGATTAAACTATGGATGGACCGATTTCCGCATTTATTAAAGCTTCGGATTAAAACGTTAAAATGCGAAAATTTTAGTTATATGTTTCTCCTGCGTAAATATGTCGTTTTGGCATTACAAACAAACACATAATTGTTGTATCCAAACATATTTTTGTAGAGAAAAAATGGAAACAAAGAGGCTGTAAACCGACCGTAGCTCCCTTTCCGGACAACATTCAATTGTCAATTTTCTGCTGATCACAAGCAAAATTGACAAAAGTGAGAAGAAAAGAATGAATGTTTTTCAGTTGTGCAAAACACATAAATGGAATTATAACAATTTCAATCGCTTTATTGGGAATTTTGCGGAAACTGTGAGGAAAAAAAACCTTTCAGTAACAAAAAGATGGGATAATTACTTACATTGTCTTCAATATTGTTTTGTAAAAAAAAAATATTGTCGTAAATTAATTATCTGCTGGGATTAATAAGAATTTATTGAACTAAATTCTAACAAGTTTACGAATTTTCGAACAAATTTCTGACAATTCTTCCAAGTTCATTACTTGTTGGTAACTCGGATCACGGGTATGCCAATGACCCCCATTATTACCGAAGGAACAATTTGGGGTTACTTTCTTCTGACATAGATTGAAACAACGAAATCGAGAACAGAAGATAGTGAATCCTGATAGGCTTGTTAAGATAAAAAAGAACTCTTGATGTATATCTTAGCATTTATCTCATCCGGTCTGCAATTGTTCACTCTCACCTGTTAAGTTTTTTGACTATCTGTCAACGTGATGCGTTCAGAATCCAATTTTAATGTCATACTAGATATCATTATTTTATCTCGTTTTTTTTCCTCCCCTTAAACGAGTAGAAAGAATAAATTTTTACGCATTTAGAATATTTCATAAAATAATTTCTGCATTCGTTTCACAGTTAAAAAAAAGTGATTTTTTTTCAGTTTTAAATCTATATAGTTGGTTTCTGTGTCAAGAATTAATGTATTTTTCTTGTTTTTTTATGTCACTGGAACAAATACTCCTTGTGTTCGCTTTCACTTTGAAAACGAAAGGTGAGAGTGGGTCTGACCTGTCTCTGAACCGTGATGTGGCCGGAAATGTGTGTCACTGCACCCAGTTTGCTGTGCAGAGATGACTAATACATGCTTACTAGTGTACATCACTCGTTATCAATTCAAAGCGGGCCAAATCATAATATATTACCATCAAAACAATATATTGTTCTGTTTGATCGAAGTCAATGTCAACTCTTTGACACTTTACTTCAAAGATTTCGAAACTGGTGCTATTGTACACTCGTAACAAAATATTTAAAAAGATACAAATCTTAAATCTTCTTTATATAGAAAATGCGAAACATAATTTGTATTTTGTACCATGTATTATATAATTATTACTCAACAATTGAAAACTTTTCTAAGGAGCCATATTTAAGTGATTAGGTGTGGTTAACGATGTTTTTAGGACGCTGTTTACTCTTTTTTTTTGTGAATTTCTAGAAATGTTACTGAAATAACATAATTGCTTGCGAAGTTTCATAACGTCTTCTGTGAAATAACTCATTTTGACGTAATAAAATTTTTTCTAAACTTAGTATTCTTGCGTTAATAACAAATTTTTATCCATAAAAAAAATGTATAAACGTGTGTTCGAGAATCATTTTTAAACGCCTTAGGATAAAAAAAGAGGAAAAATATATATATTTTTTCCTCTCTTCTTTAACAAGAAAGTTGATACAATTTTCTGGTTAGAAAAAAAAGGAGAAAAACATTGGCGACAATCTTTTAAAAATTCGACAAAGGCGTCTACACGTCTCTGATTTTTATTCTCGAGAGAAGTCAGCGTAAAATTATTACGAAATTCAATAAAAGTTGAATTGTTTCTAGTAAGCAATAATTATTTTGGCGGTTCACTTTTGATAAAGACAAAGAAAAAAAGAACAAGAATGATACATAGAATGTACTTCTGTGTTTCGAGAAATTGTTCTTTATCAAGCGATTTTATGTTGTGTCATATAACCAAGGCTAGGAGTCAATGGCAGAAAATCTGACACAAAAGATGATGACTTTGAGCAAAATTATCATCCACGCCCTGACGCTAAGACAACTCTTCAGACCGTATCACGTCATGGTCATTTGTTTGGAATTTTTGACATTAGAATACGACTGACTTACTAGAGAGAGAAGGCGGTTGATAATTTTATATAACTGGAAAAAAAGCTGAACTTTACATCTTAATAAAGCATCAATAAAATCCAGAATTATTTAAAAAATAAATACAGATGATTTTCCAGCAAAATATTGAAGAAATTAATATTTATCTTTACATATTTGGAAGTTTTCGAATTTTTTATATATATATTTCTTATACTGTTTTTGAAAATCGAAGCAAATGTCAATAGTTAAAATTTTGAATAAAATCATACTTTTTTCGTTTACAATTTTCACATCTAAAGGCCAACTGTGGTAATGAACAGTTAATTAATTTATGACGTTAATTAAAAAGTAAGATTTTCCGTATAGTATGCATCAAAGAAACATCCTTTAATGATTAATATAGACGAATATATTATATACTTAAATCTTTGAACTCTTTTTTGAAAAGCTGTCAAAATAATTTTAATGATTTTGCAAATATTGATTTATGTGCTTACAAGGAATCTCACTCACTCTCTTCACTTAAAAAGCATTAAAAAAAACCATTGCTGTAAGAGATTTAGGTGACATTAATTCTAAGTATTAAATTCGGCTTCATCGAAGTGAAAGATTCTTAGAGATGTGTCGAAATACTTTTCTTTTTATGTTCGAAATTTTTAAAGAATATTGTTTTTTATAAACAATTTTCTCCGCCTAATTATTTTAAAAACATGATTTTCGCATCCGAGTTTTACTATTAACCTTTTCGAACAAGTAGTTAAATTTTTTATCGTTTTTTTTTCTATTTATCCATCGGTTACATTCAAAAAATTATTATTATCTTTAATTAAATAGTTAATCCAATAAAATAAAGTTTTACTAATTCTAATAACTTAATTAGAAAATTTCATTAACTCGCTAATCTTGGTTAATTAAAATAAATTTCTAAAGTTTAAATCGTTATTAATTATTCTTCGGTGATTATAATTAATTGGTTAGAATTTATTGTGATTTAAATTAGATAAATACCGCGTATCATTTTTAATAAATTGAAATTATAATTATGACTTATTAAACTTTAAATATTCTTTAAGGAATAATTAACGCGGAAAATCGACAAAATAATATTTATTTATTTGTTTACTTAAGAATGTTGTTGTAAGAATGATCGAGATTGATAAAATTTTTTGCGATAAAGTCATTGAACTCTTAAAAGAGCCTACATCTTTCAAAATGGACAAATATGTCTCCTTTTCAGTAGAAACTGTAGTAAACAGCGTGTTGAAAAAATTGTGAAGTCGAAAAAAAAAGACTTTACGAACATCAACAAACGGCAAACAATTTGGAAATTTTTGTCGTGTTTCACATAACAGATCGCCTTAACGATCGTTTCTAACCTTTGGAGAATAACGACTTTTAAAAATATTTGTTGTTTCGAATTAGAAAGTGGTGTTATTGTTGTAGTTGATAGAGAAGAGAAGGAATTCATCCGTCTCGTTCTGACCTCATCTGGTCAAAAAGGTACAGATTCCTGACGAATGTATTACGCTAACGATAAGTGAAAGTTCTCCATCTGAGACAGGTGAGCGTCATACCCGAGTGATTTTACCTTCGTGCATCGCGTCTTTGTCGCGGGAGTATAAATGGACAGGTTAGATGAATTCACGCTCAGAAGTTTGTTAGGAGATGTGAAGAAAGAAAATAGTCTCTCACTACCTTACACTTTCAGTGGGAAAAAATATCTATTATGTTCTTCATACTATGTATGTTCTTGTTATGGAATGACGTGTTTCTGGCTGATGTACAGGTGAGAGTGATAATCTCGGATAATAATAATTTTTTACTCTTTATTAAAACATACAATATTACGAAAAAAAAATCATAAATCAAATGATAAAATATGTCGCAAATTATTTTAAATGTCGTTAAAATTTATTAAAATTATTTAAATTATTATTAAATTAAAATTATTAATTTATTTAATTCTGATTTTTAAAACAGTTTTATTAATTATAAATATTTTTAATTACTTTTTTCTATATTTATATAACTTATATAGAATAAAATTAGAGAATAATCTTTAAAATATGCTTTTCTATAAAATATTTTCTGTTTAGTCTGTTTATTATCATTGTTATTGATGCTTATTATGATAATGAAAAGATCGTATAAATTTTTATGTTTTTTTTTTTATTAATATAAATATTTTAAGATTAATTATAAAGGACGGTAAACGATCGTCTCCAACTGTTAGTAACTTAGTTACAGAATTGCAAAGAAAGGAGCCGCATCGTTTAGCAAATATTTATACTTTCTTAATTTACTGTTTACGTAATAATAAAACGCTCATTTTACTTTTTTCCTGATGTAATCATTTCATCTGACTTTAACGAAATTGTTTACAGAACGTTGAAATTCCGCCATTATTTTCTAATTTTACTTTCGCTCGTCAATTGGAAGTAGAAGATGAACCGAGTCACGTAACGAATCGAACGAATAATAATAATAATAATATACCAGGTAGAAAGAAAGGTAAGTTCAAATATTTACTTCAGTAATTACGGGGAAAGATCAGCATCGTGCAAAAGAAGAAAGCAGAAAGGTAGTTTTTCTTCTTCGACTATATAATATAAGCATTAACTCATTTATTATCTGAAAAGGGGCGATAGTATATAATCAACAAAAGGTAATATCTATCATTCATTCTCATTTATTATTTCAAAGGGAGTATTTGGAATCTTTTGTTTTTTAAGGCAATCATCAAGTCCAACACAATAGAGGGTCAAGTTATTGTCTGAAGCGTGTGTTATAGAAAATTTCTCCTTAGAAAAGAGCATTATTATAATATACATCATTGAATTTTTTTCATTTTCCGCTCTATTAGAAAATCAAGTAGAACTAGCGAGTCCTTTAATGATTAATATCATTATTTCTACTGTTTACAGCCTACATAAATCTATGGAAAATTCGTCTAAAAAATTATTTTTCATCACTTTTGATAAATATTCGTTTTAAGTCCGTATAATGCGATATTTTTTTAAAAAAATAACTTTCGGTTTATTTAATTTTTTCGTACATTCAGATAGCGTAACTATGGTTATCACCAAAATAGCGTGAACTTGACCTAAAGCTATTTATATAGATATAGTCATAAATATTTTATGTATTCCATTGTTCGATGGGTTATATCAAATTATTATTATTTCTTTCGAATAAAAAAAAATGACCAATACTGTTTTCCAGTTCTGCAGGTTCTGAGAATCTAGTTAACGTTTTATAAATTAATTTATAGAAATTTAATAAATCGTCTAGCATACAGGAAAAAAAAACGGAAGCTCTTTATCTAATTTAAGCATCTGATCAGATAACCGGAGTAAATCAGTTGGAATCTTCTTACGGATGATGTAGTCGAACTAAGAGTGTATTATAGCTTCATTTTTACAAATTTATTAGCTGTTTTGTGCAAATAACGTCAGAGTGTTTTTCCTCTTCCTGCTGTTTATTCGTAATGAGGTTCACTTAAGAAAGAAGAGGTCATTTAGATTGGCAATAATATTGTTTATCGTCTCCATAATATCAGTATAGCTTTTCATAGACTCTCTAGAATGCAAATGATAAAAATTACTGCATAAAATCTCATTTGAATAATGAGATATTATAAAATGCTACCGTGATAAAACATTATTTACATATTAAACCAAAGATAGACGTTAGATATAAACTGATGGGATTTCTATGAAAATAAAAATTTCTAATGTTTCCCTATGACCTTCAGGGGAAAAAAAGAATAATAATAATAATGAGATTCGAGACGTTAAATCTAGTAATTAAAATGAGATATAAAAATACGAATCAGATGGAGAGCCGTGCAAGACAATCTTAAGAACGAATAATCCTCCGCCCTTCTTTGTATTCAAACTCTTAAAAAGAGTTATAATTTTTTGTGCTTGGCTCTTTTCACACAAATTTCTTTTAAATGTCGTGCAGTTGTACACTTTTCTCCTTGACACATATGCTCATTTGGCGTAGGATGAACACAGCATACCCTCGTTTGCTTCCTATAAACTTTTTATTCTTCTTCACAGCATGAAGTTAAACGCGTATGACTTTCGTGTATAAAACAATTTCTACAGATACCATTATTACTCGTTTACTTAGTTATATTAACTTACAGAAAAAAATATATAAGCTTATATATACAAAATAAATGTACTACTTTCACTTTTTTCCTGTACCACCTAATTTAATAAGATCAATATTAATATAGAAAAAAATGATATAAAATATTGGGTTCAAAACAAATAAATTGTTTTTATAGTAACCATCACGTTTACTCGAGGACTGTGCGATTTTTCTCTATATGATGGAGAAGGAAATTTTACTACTTACGGATATCCACTACCGTATAGAAACAACATGGATTGCACCTACAGAATTAAAAGAATTGATGAATCTTGCCAAATTCAATTGACTTTCCACGATTTTGACGTGAAGAGTAAAGACGATAATTCGTGTTCCAACGATTTTCTGATAATTTCCGGAGATCGATATTGCGGGAACGAATGGAAAGGAAAAACAGGTATAGGACTATATTTACTAACAAAAAAAATATATTTGAAATGTATAAAAAGAAGAAATTTAAAAAATGATGTTATAAAATTATAAACGGGTCTTTTTTTGTTGCAGTAATTGCTAATTTCTCTCCGGAATTAGAAGAACTCACACTTCACTTCCATACCGATTCTAGTGTTTCCGGAAGAGGATTCTGGATCGAAGCCAGAAAGATTCATGGAACATGCGATCGAGTGACCATGCAAGGTTGGTTCCTGAATTCTATCAAATCATATTGATGATAAAATATTAAAGAATAAAAATTATTTTTTATTATTTTTGTTTCTTTACGCAACGCGTGAAAAAAATCTTTGAATTTTAAAAATTCAAGAATTTTCAAGAAAAAAAAATTTCTTTACTCTTCTTGCTGGGAAATTCGACTTAATTATTATGTGTACTCGAGATAAATTATCAATTTTTAGAAATTCGGAGTACGATTAAAAGTTATTAAAGAGTTGAAAATCGATATTTTTATAAGCATCGAATTTTCCGAAAATTTATATGTAGTACCATTATATTTCGGTTTTACTGGTGTAAAGAGATTACCTATATAGGTCTCTTAAGTAACTAAACTAATATTTATATTTTAACTACAACTGAGTTTGAATGGTGGGATAAGTAAGTGCTGGATAATTCGAACTAAATTTTCAGTTATAACAAGTGCTTAAAATTATTTCCAACAGATTTAAATTTTGTTTCTAATTACAGCATTCCTCTTTGTACATACGGTACTTTCAATACCATCTTATTTAATACTTATTATCAATGAACATCTGTCTATTTATTATCACTTTATCTTTGATAAATCTCGTTCGATTTCAGAAAATTATCCATTAGCTAGCGTGGAGTGTCGAGTAACTAAGAGTTGGAAAATATATTATACTAAACTGGATTTAAATATGGAGAAAATTACGAATTGGCCATATTGTTATTAATTAATTTTATAAATGAGGAGCTACCATTCAAAAGAGACTTTGCCCAAAAAATTGAAAATTTTGAGTTAAATACTGATTTCGATTTATGTGGTTCATACCATGATCTCTGCGGAGTTTAATCAT
>WUQG02430342.1:0-14394 GCA_011317285.2 Androctonus mauritanicus | reverse complement strand
CCACCGAGAAAGAAAAATAAACAAACTTAAGTTTAAAAAGGAACATGTGGCTCCCTCAACCAAAATCGAACAGAACATTATTCTTCCAATTGATTTTGTATATTCTACTCTTCTTTGCATCTTCTATTCTATCTTTATCATTTCTGATTTTTGTTAAAACAGCATGCTCCTTCTTGCATGAATTATTGTTATTCCCGTCGATTTTGCTATAAATTTGTTTAGTTTAAATATTGTTTCACTACAGCTTATGTATATTTTGTACTGATTCTCTATTTTCCTTTTTCCCTTTTGTGTTGATCTCTCCTTTATCTGATGTAAGGAAAGTAGAGAATAAATATAGAAAATGCATGACACAAGGAAATTAGCATACTAATGATGTAAGGAGTCAATACAAAAATTGCATTTTTTAATTGATTCTTAAAAATTTATGAATATGAAAAATACGGAAAATGTATGAGTACCATGAACAAATATTTAAACTAAAAAACTTACAGAAAAATCTATAGGAATAAGAATAGCTCACACAAGAAGAACATGCTGTTTTAACAAAAATCAAAAGTGGTAAAGATAGAATAGAAGATGCAAAGAAGAGCAAATTATACAAAATCATCTAGAAGAATAAAGACCTGAGAACAGTTGCAGAATATAGAGAGAGCGTAAACAGAAGCCTAGAGATTATGCTGAAAGAATACAAAAAGATATTGAAAAACAATTGTTAAGTACAGCTTTGTCACAAAGAGCTACCAATTATGACCTAGAAGTAAACTGAAATAGTGCAAAAGTTCTTAAACAGATATATGATAAGGAACAGTTAAAAATGCAAAAGTTGTAATACATAAAGAAAAGTTGAATAATAATAAAATAGTTAATTCAATACCATCAGAGGAACTAAAATCAGTATAGCAACAGTATGCCAAAAATATCAATAAAGCAGCATCATCTTTTTTTTCAGCTACATAAACTTTTACATACATAAAATGGCCAAAAAAAAATCTATACACCCATAATAAATTTTTTAAAAGGACTAAAAACAAACAGCCTTAACAACTACACATTTTACTAGGATGCCATGTTGACTTTAAATTTATGCAAATATTTCAGAACAAGAATGGTTCTTATGTTGCAAACAGAAATTCATAATTTATAATTTGTTCAACTGAAGATGGTGAAAATTACTTTTGTTAAGTTTATAAATTTTGTTGACGATAAATGATTTTCTTTCTGCTTGAAGACTAAATAATTGCTTTTATATTAAATTATAAGCAGAGTTACTTGACGGCTTAGAATTTAAAATTTTCTCAAAATGATCATTTTCATATATCTTATGATTTTTTCTGAAATTAAAAAAAAATACCGGTATATTCAAATTATGCTTCATTTTCATGCCAGGACATACTGTTTTTAAGATTTATCATCTTTAATATAATTTTTGTTTCTAAAAACTGAGATGACCACAATTAAGGAATGAAAATTTGGATATAAAATATCAAAGCTCACATAAAAAAAAAACACAAAAAAATTATGACTTTGAAATATATTTATCATATCTAAGATTTTTTCAATGGGATTATATTCATAGACATAACTACTGGAAAAATGATATGAGAATATAGGACAGCAAAGAAATAGTTAAAAAAATGCTACCAAATCAAATTATGATTGATAATTAGAAGAAAAAACAGAACTCTTTAATTGCCTTTTATTACACCCATGTCAAAATGGCTATTAATACTATACACAGAAAATATATAACTATTATTCTATGTATTTATAAAAATCAACTTTTATATTATTGGGATGTAATCAAGATATTTTGGACCAGCAGATTTAAGTTATTAGCTCTATAGGCTATATACAGGATGATCATAATCAAAGAGGCATTCAGAGCTTTCTATATAAAAACTATTAGATAAACCTCAACCAAATTTGATATACATACTTTTCTAAGTATGCAGTTTCAATTTCAAAAAAAAAAATTCATTCAAAATTCAGCTAAAAGGATGAAATTTGGCATTGCTGTCCTTTAAATTGCATACTACATAAGTTATTTAATGAATTTTGGACACATAAAAGAGTTAGGAAACAAACAAAATCATTTTAGTTTAATTTATGATACAAATTACAGATCCTTTAAATTGCATACTACATAAGTTATCTAATGAATTTTGGACATATAAGAGTTAGGAAACAAAACAAAATAATTTTAGTTTAATTTATGATACAAATTACAGATGTGGAATGTGAGATTATGTTCTATAAACTAAAAATGCAAAATCCTTTTCCTAAGATTAGTAATAATCAGAAACCTCTTTGTAAACCTTTCAACTGTTGAAATTCTTTAAGTGCAATATTGGCATTACTGCTTCACTGATAGAAGAATTTAACAAGTAATGAATAATCAGGTGAAGTGAGTATTATGACTTTTCATCTTTCAGATTTGTGAAATGTTTTGAAATTCTTTTATATGCTTGAAATTCATTAGATAATCTGTGTAATATGCAATTTAAGAAGACAGCAATGTCAAATTTCACTGTATCAGCAGAATTTTGAACTAATTTTTTTTTCCAAAAATCAAAACCACATACATAATCAGGAAAGTATATATGCCAAATTTGATTGAGATTTCTTTAATAGTTCTTTCTATAGAGAACTCTAAACACCTTTTTTTAATTATGATCACCCTGTATATTTCTGCACTTTACCAATGCAAATTAAAAGTCAGTAAAAAATCAGATTAAATCTAAATTTTAATAAAAGGAATTTGGTATGCAATTGCTCATGTCTATTTTAATGCATAAAATTTGGAACTCTAATACATTTTGTCACACACTTTCAAATCACTTTAAAATAAATAGCCATTTTCCCAATATAAGTATCTTCATTTTACAAAGCTAATGCATTCTTCAATACATGTTCATTAGGTGAGAATTTATTAAGCAAAAAATTCAATTTTTATTAACTTCAATGCAAAAATTTGATTAATTCCTGGATTCCAGAAGTCATCAGCATTTTATCCATATCTCAAATATTTCAATAAGAAATAATTCATACCATAATATTTAATTTGTGATAGCTATCATTTTTATTTAATTTGTACCTTGGTGACTGCTTTTGAATTTTCTAGTTACTAAATACCAAGAAATTTTTGATCTTAAATTTAATGTAATAATAAGTATAAATCATTGTGGGTTTACTTTTAATTTAAAAATTCTAAATTTTCATCAAGAATTTCGAACTATCAATAATTCTCAAAATATTTTGATTCGGATATATTTGAAAGAAAAATTTCTGAAGGTTAGAGTTTAAAAAAAATAAAAAATTTCATTGTGTATAAAATTATTAATTACAGCTTTATTGCAATAATTATTTTATTAAAAACTAATAGACAGCAGTATGTTTCAGTTTTATGGAAAATGCCCTCAAGGACAATTTTTCTGTGCCCTTGAGGGCAGCTTCCATAAAAAATTTACCTAATTATCTACAGTGAGTTCTTCAGAAATTTTTGTATAGCCTCCAATGAGGCCAGCAGACATTGCCAGTCAATATAGCTATTAGTCTTGACGGAAAATATAGCCTTTAAAATTAAGCAAATTATAATAAGAAATTATTTGTGTCATGTAAATGTTAATAATAATGAAAAATAAAGATTCTTTAATAGATAAGTAATGTAGGTGATATTTTATGCAAATAAACTACTGCATTAAGCAGAAACTAGGAATGGAAGTTATTTACGTAATATTCGAGTAAAATCAGAGGGTATACTATTTCTGTTTTTCAGCTATTGTTTTGATTTTCCTGATTTAGTGGCAGACAACAGAGTTTTTGCAATAGAACTAGTCCTACTGTATTGTATAGCTATCTGTATGGTTTGAAATGCCTTTTTATGAATGTTTAACATTTATTTATTGCAATTAAGGTTCATATATTGAACTTTTTTTGGTCTTCATAGTTGGAAAAAACTTGGAAACTCATTAAGTGGGAACTCTTAAATAGAGAATTTTCTGTATTAATAAAAACTGTTTCTATAATAAATTTTTTTTTTTTCTATTGAAGTGATGATTTTAACTTTGAGTTTTTCTTCTAAATAAAAGAAAACAAAAACCAGAAAAATGAATATAGTTACTTTCCAATATTACTTGAAAAAACATTTATTACAGAATCAAAATAACACATTTATACAATCCCACAGAATCATAATGGAATTGTCATATCTGGTAAGTTAACTGAACTATTAGCAAAATATGAAGAGACTCAATAGGAAAATTTATGGAATCCATAAATTATAAGCAAATGCACTGACAATATATTTGCTACTGCATAACAATTAAATAGTTAATGAATTTATTAGCATGATTAATAATAATTCATACATGTTAACTTTACATTTATAACTATATGTAAGGATAAAATGCATTTTCTGGACATTTCCAAACAAAAAAAAAAAATATATTTTTCTTCCATTTATAGGAAACTTGATGATAGTTCAGATTTATTTATTTTATTTATTACATATCAAAACACAAAGCCTCTCAGACTTGATTTGAAGAGTTTGCAATCTATGCTCAAGAAAAGAGATACCTTTGCTGAGTTAAGAAATATTAAATATAGTTCAAAGTATTTGTCAATATTCTGGCAAAACTCATACAGGTAACCCAAGTATAATATAATGATTAGGTTCATATAAAATCTTGTATAGTATGAAACTATTATATGGGATTAAATACAGACCAAAACAAAATGTAGTGTTATGTTCTAACAACTAACAAAAATATCACATTTTATTTTTAACTATTGGAAACTTAATTTTTATTAAAAATAATGATAACTACATAAATATTTTATTTAGTTTAAAACTGTATAAATATCTTACAAATTGTGATACATTAAGTTTGTCAATGTAAGATCATTTAATTTTCTTCCTCTACATAACTGCTAAACATGATCAAATAAGAACATTTTCTCTGTGCAAAATATCTTCTACTTCTATTAGAGATAAAAATGTACAAAATCTGCAGCATCCAGATTTTGTACATTTTTATCTCTAAAAATCGATAATCTTGGTATGTTGGCTTTTGCGCAATAGATTTTTGTAAATTTCATGGTATAGAGCTAAGCCCTTTTGAACTTTACGATCCTTTCAGTTGAAGGGCCATAATATACAGGGATTTTACAATGACTATTTTGCATAATAAGTCCACAGTGGGAATGCATAAAAAAAGAATGGAAATATTTAAAACTTACATCTAATATAATAGCAGAATTTTTCTCACACAAAACTCAAAGATAGTGTTATGCACAGTTTATCAAAATTCTTTAACTGCAATAGAATGAAATCCTATATGTTATGTATGAATTTCTGCAATTTTCTAACAGTATTACAAAAGTACTATGTTATATGAAGGGTTGACTGTATAGTAAAGTCTCATTAATTCATAATTGATTATTTCAAAGTACACATTACTTTGAAATAAATCCAAATCCTCAGTTCAAAAAAAAAGGAATCTTTATCATCATTACGGCTGATAATTTGAAATATAGTTAATTTTTAATTTGAATTTGCATTCTAATCTAATAGTGATCTAAAATTTGCATTATTCAAAATTA
This sequence comes from Androctonus mauritanicus, assembly GCA_011317285.2. NCBI lineage: Eukaryota > Metazoa > Arthropoda > Arachnida > Scorpiones > Buthidae > Androctonus > Androctonus mauritanicus. The sequence goes on along the minus strand of WUQG02430342.1, from coordinate 8,790 downwards.
TACTTTGATAAATTAAATTTGTTGGAAAAATTATCTGCAGGTTTATTTATTTAAGCTTTCATCCTGCATAAAAATCTAATTATGGGAGACCCCTTTATTCAGAACGATATACTGTATTAAATAACCTCGATGCTTTGTTCCAGAATGATCTTGATGATTTTTCTAATCTGTTAGTTGGCACAAAAAGCAAATCTATTTTCCACAAGTAGTATTGAGGCATAGTGAAAGTTAAATTATCCAAAATGATATCTCTTGTTATATATTTTTTAATCATTTTATGATCATAATCTTTTACCAGCTCTGAAAAAGAAGGCAGATTCAAAATATTGCTGATTTCTTCTAAATGGTCGTTGACACAGCATAATTTAATTTTTTGATTGTATGTTGCCACATAACTTCTAATAGATTCAGATAAGCAATAGCTCTGGATGAATATATCTGTATTCCATATGTTTAAAAAGGCACAAATATAGCATAGAACAAAGTTCTTAATACATGTCTGTCTGTCAAATTCTAGAAAGATAACTTTGAGTGAACATAGTTTTTCTCGCTATTTGATGTATAATATATGCAATATGATGAGTATAAAATAGTCTACAATCTAAAAATATTTCTAAATCTTTATGTGAGTTAGGTGAAGTAAAAGACACAACACTGTTAAATAAGTTATTAAATTCACCACTTTTTTTCAAATAGAATATCATATATTTTATCTTAGATTAATTTATTAATAAATTATCATCATATCATTTAGTAAGAGTTATTTAAAAATCCTCTAATCAGAGCTCAAGTGACAGTGCATAGATAAGTACCAGTTCATGACTATCAATTGCTAGCCTAAAGCCAGAAAAAATTTTTTTCCAAACACATAACATTAATGCACCATAGCACTAATTGCCTAGTTGGATATTAAGTCAAATAATACAGATATGATATATGATTTATTTTATTTCAATTTCAAGCATCAGGATGATAACAAGTTACATTTTTTTTTAATACAAACGCCAGTGAAAACTAATTGGAGATTACTGATACAGAGAAACAAGTACTAAATTCTTACTTTATCTGTTAAAGACAATAAACTTATGTCGAAAAGCCTTAAAATAAATCAAAGAACAAATGATTAAAACATATATTAATATTAAAACATCTGGTAAGCAGTAAAACAATCAGTGATTTGGCACATCAACACAAAATTTATTGGAAGAATTTCACAATCCCTGTTCTCTCTACTCCAATAACTGCATGACTGCACATTGAATACTGTATTTCTGTGTTATTATTTATATATTTTCTAATTCTATTGGATGACTGAGGTATGTATCGGATTGTTTGGAAAGTAATTTTGTTTTTCCATGGAAAAGAATGACAATTTTTTTTATAATATATAAATATTATATTCAATTACATATTGATCATTTTGGCCCAACACATTTTGCCATCTTTCTGGTAGTAGCAGGATTCCATGCTTGTATAACTTTTGATCTCTGCTTGAAAAAAAAAAAAAACTGAACCAAGTGATTTTTGATGTCCTCATTTGAACTAAATCTTTTGCCATTTAAAGAATTTTGTAAAGACCAAAATAAGTAATAATTGGAGGGTGCCAGATCTGGTGAATATGGTGGATTCAGTAACACATCCCATCCAAACTGCAACAACTTCTGATGAGTCATCAAACTTGTATGAGATCAGGCGTTATAGTGAAACACTACACCTTTTCTGTTAATCAATTCTGGCCTCTTCTATTTGATGGAATCACTCAATTTGTCCAATTGGTGACAGTATACCTGTGAATTAATTGTGGAATTGTCTGGTAGAAATTCAAAAAAAAATAATTCCCTTGAAATCCCACCAAACAGAGATAACCACTTTTTTTGATGAATATCTGCTTTCAAAGTCCTGTGAGCTGGCTCATCTCTTCTGCTCCATTATCTCGTGTTTGACATTGTTGTAAACAATCTATTTTTCGTCACCAGTTATGATTTGCTTCAGAAACGGATCATTTTCTTGATGTTTGAGCAGCAAATCACAGATATCAATGTGATGGAGCAAATCTCTTTCCTTGAGAATGAGTGGAACCCAAATATTGAGCTTTGAAATGAAACAAAGTTGTTTCATACAGTCATGAATGGTCAAATTTGACAAATTCAATCTCATAGCAATTTCTCATGTTGTTATTTGGCAGTTTGCTTCAACCAATACCTTTATTTTGTCTTTGTCAGCTTCAACTGCCCTTCCAGAACATAGTGCATCTTCAATATTGAAATTATCAGAATGAAATTTTGCAAACCAGTTTTGGCACTGGCATTCTATTAATGCATCTTCTCCATATATTTCATATAACTTTTTTCTTGTCTGAACAACATTCTTAACTTTTTGGTAATAAAAAAGCAAAATATGTCAAAAATGCTCCTTTTTGTTTTCCATTTTTGATATGACACCAAAAAAAAACAATTGCACAGAATAAAAAAAAATGTTTTTTTATAAATAAACCTTGAAATGTCAGCTTTCAAAATGTATAATGACAATATGACTTAGAATGAAACTCCCAGGTTAAAAATACAACTAATTCCACTCGTGGGGGGAAAAACAAAATTACTTTCTGAACAACTGTATATATCTATGGTTAAATTTTGTTAAAAAATGTCTGCATCCTCAGCAACAAAATTTGGACATAATAATAATAAATAAATCATCAATAAAACCATAGTTTATGATTAAAAAATAATTTACTGTTGATTCAGATTATAACAAACTTCTCTTGAATCTAGGAACACTGATATTTTTTCACTATATCTGAAGATCACTATAACCAAAGTGATACCATCCCAATATAGTATTTACATTCAATTACTGATCAACTCTTGATATATTTTTTTATTTTTTATGAAAATCTTTTCAAAAATGAAATAATAATTAGTATAGACAAATAGATATAAATTTCAATCATGTGTGTCAATATTTTATTAATTGAAAGTTGATAAAAAAAAATTATAAAAAATTAAGTTTGTCATAAAAAAAATCATTTTTTGCCAAAATAAAATGATATTAATCCAAATTCAGAACCAAATCATATTAATCCAGCTTTTTAATTTTTTAATCACATGGTAGTTTATTTTGCAAAATTTTGATGCTTTGTATGTTTAAAATGAAAGAAAATCAAGCAAATTATTATAATTAAGAAATTATTTTATATAAGTATCAAAGATTGTTTATTCTTCATAATTATTGACAAATAAATAGGCATGCTTTAATGCAGATGAATTATTATTTTAGGCACAATCTGATATAAGAATACATAGATATTTACATAGTATATGGTAACAAATGTAAAAAATTTAGATTAGCTATTATTCATCTTATATACAGTAGAATCCCAATTATTCAAGATAATGTGGACATCTTTGAATAATCAAGAACTTGGATAACACAGAAGATTTGATAAATCGTTATTAAATAAACTGAATTTGAATACATTAATGTGATGATGTAGTATCTATTTTTAGTATTAGATTTATTTATTGAATATAATGGCATTTATTATATAATTTAAAAAGCAAGTTGTTATTCACCTTGTGTTTTTTAAATTTTCGTAATAAAACAGTTGTAAATAAAATTAAATATGTTTTATTGTATAATTTAGAACATTTATTTTATTTACATTTTTTAAAACTTTTGTTGCGAAAATAAAAAATGAACATGAGGTGAACCATAAATTATTTTGAATAATGCAGAACCTTTATAAATGAGATTTAGTTGGAATTCTACTATACATTGATTTGATTTTGAATACATTTAAAAGTTAAAAATAATGCATCTTGGAATTGAAGAAACGCAATGATTTCTAACTGTATTACATAATTGTAATTATAATTAGTATTTTCCATTATTATCCCTACAATTGTTCATTATTATAATAATTATTTTTACAGACAAATGGATCAACTAATGCAACAACAACACCAAAGTCTCCAGCTATTGTAAGAACTGCAATGCAAGGAGTTACTCGATCAACATTAGTATCTTCACATATATCTAATCAACAGCAAAGAATTGTTGTCGTCTCTGGTTCAAATACAGCTGCTTCTCATGTTACTAATCCTGTAGCTGCTATTGGGATTGGAAATAATCAAGCTATTAATCAAACATCTTCAACAGAATATACTCTTCAATTAATACAACAACCAGCTAGTAGTAGTAAGTTTTATCATATAATTTAAAGAATTAATTTTTATTATATTGATACCGTAAATAAAAGCAAGATACTTAAGTTTTATTTTGACATGAACTTAAAATCAAATATAGGATCCATTGACTATTATTTCTTTGTGTAATTTTAAAAGAATGTATGAATAAAACTTCACATTTGTTTTTGAATTTGTATTAGAAAATTTTTTATGCCATTAATGTCAAGTGAAGCATGAATTAAATATTATCTATATCCAACTAATTGGAAAATAAAATTTATTTAGATTCTTTTACTATTTTCCAATCCAAAAGATTCAATCAGTTCACTCCAGTGAAAAAATTATAATAAATTGTTTTGGTAACATAGAAAGAAAATTTTAAAACATTACAAAGTCGCTTATTCTATCGAATATCAATAATAACAATAATAATACTTATAAACCTAACAGTTAACACGATTCTGCAAATCCAGAGTTCTGCCTGAGCTCAGGTTTTTTACTATTTTCTAATAAATATATTCAAAATAAACAAATGATCTAAGTTTAACATCTAATTGTTAAAAATAAACAACCATAAAAGTATCAAACAAGTGTTAGAACTAGACCGGCAAACAACTGTGTTAGAAACTTACACTAGTAAATTGAATAAATTCACAAAACAAGTTAAATATCAATTAAAATATAAAATTTATTAGACTCAGAAACCACTTACAAAAGTGTAACCAAAGCTTTAATAAAGCACTTCAAATATTCAACAAAACTTATTTAATCAACATTCAAAATATCCAAAATCAAATTATTCACAAGCAATAAATCTTAAGAACTACTTAGATTCTAATATCTCAGTAGTTCTTAAGATTTATTGCTTGTGAATAATTTCACTTTGAAATCCACATCTCTGTAAACACCTCTCTGAGACATTGGATTCTTAGGCTTTTCTACTAGGTGACGTACAGTCCCGCATTGCTTCATTTACATAAGTTGTGCAACAAGTTTAACTACTAGTTTACAGGGGTAAATCAATTCACGTCACCCTCTTTACAATTTAATCATAAACCGAACATAACATCGATAAAAGATCATTCTTATATTCTTATATCGGATCAGTGGTAAAATTATTTAAAGGAGATGACGTCACAAACCGAAAAAGCTCTTTCGGAAGACAGATGTCCGTTCCGTAACACGTAATTACCAAATACTAAGACGGAGAACGTGGAAGTTAGTTAACTCTTAAACAAAATATAATACGTTAAACAATAATGAATATAATGATAAAATAATAAGAGCATAATAAAATAATAAATAGAATAGGTCAGAATTAACCTCTTCACATGTTCAGAAGCATTGCAAATTAACAAATTTTCTATTATTTTAAATTTCAAATATTCAAATAGAATTAAAAAATAGAAAAATAAAAATCAAATGCACTAAAAAAATTTTACCACAAAAGATAGCCAGAAAGCGAAGCAAATCAACAAAATTGCTATGAACACAGAAGAGTGCAAAAACAAATATCTCAACTCTAATTTTTAATCATCATCAAATTAAAATGATGCAATTTGTTGTATCATTTTAATTTCTCACATATGATATCATAATATTGATTTTATTTGTTTTAAACAAATAAACAAATTACTGTACTAAAAGAATATTTTTAATATCATCATATTTTTCTTGACATATTCATTACAAGCAATTTATATCCAGCATACGATTTCTATTGATCATATAGTGAGTATTATTAATTATAATAGTAAATAAATAATACATCATTGCTATGTACAAAAATTACAATACATTTACTGTCATTTCTTGACATTGCATCATTCTCCCATCATTACAACTGAACTCATTTTCTTATTCTAGCTACCACTGCTTAACAACTATGTGGCCAAAATTAACTAAACTTTTGTAATTTTATAATATTGTGAAAGAATAATATGAATTTGAATACATATTAATATTTTTTATAATAATATGCATAAAAGCAAGAATTTAGAACAAAAATATTTTTAAAATATTTTTTTCTGATAATTCACAAATTTTTCAAAATTATTTTGATTCACTTAAAATCAGTTTTGTTTAAAATTAATAGTAATTGAAATATTATCAATGGGAATAGTTCCTATTGAAAATTTTTGAATTTCATATTGAAGTTTTTTTTTGATTTCCTCTAGAAAAATGAAGAAATCAGTTTAAGATCATGTTTCTGATCCAATGGAAGTCCAAAATTTTTCTATAGCCAGTATCAATGTGTTAAGTATAAAGACCATTTCTCTTCATTCATAGTTGTCACATTTCACTTTAAACTGGAAGCGTCAAAATATTTAATTTTTTTCTTTCTTTATTGTTGTTAAAGTTTATATTCAGTCTAAGCAATTCACTTCTAGCAATTAAGTTAATTGCTGGAAGGTCAGTTTTTTTGCAGTAATTAACAATCTATCTTCATTACTACCAATTACTATAGCAATATCATATATGAGGGCAAAGGTAAGAGGAATTTCTACCTGGCTGGCTGAATTGAATCAGCTTGGCCTTTCTTGTGTTCAGGGTTGGCAGGCATGTCCCCACCTGAGCCTGTTAATGATTAAAGCAAAGTTACAATTTGCAAGAGAATTCCTGTAGTATCCTGTGATGGAATATGCTTATAGCCCTTTAGGACAATGTCACAGAACTAAATGAACCTAAATCAGCTTAAAACACCTACTTATTTATGTTATATGTACAACACTCATTTGAATGTGTGTTCCCTCTAAATTTTAATCACTTGATCTAGACATAAAAAAAGCAAAGCCAAAAATTGGTTTTGCTTGAAGTCATAGATTAAGTCAGGACCCCAGCATATAATATTCTATAAAAAGAAACATCACTTCTCCAACAAATAAAAAAATGAAGTGCAAAACAGAATTCATGCTGCTTAATTGAGTCAATTAAATTACCAACATCAAGTTTTATTGCATTACTTTTAAAATTTAGTTGATATAGTTATGGATATATTACAAATATATTACATATACTTTTCTAGCTTTTATAAAATATTTTAAAAAATTTACAATTGATATCAAAATAATAATAACTATAATTGTGAAAGGATTTATATTATTTTATGAGCGCAGAACTTGAAAATTTATGATAATACAATAACTTTAGCTAAAGAAGAAAATCCTATAAATCAGAATGATTCCATATTTTTTTTATAAAATTAAAAAATATGGAATTGTTTACAACAAAATTCCTACATTTTGTATATATTACTATATTTATAACAAAATTACTTAATTTTGTATTTCTGTATTTTAGCTGATTATAAAATGGGTAAAAATCTGAGAAATATATGTGAGAAACATAATATTGATTGTTCTATTAAATTCAATTTTATATTTGAAAATTGTAGTTCTGATATGGTGGAACAGTTACTATATATAATTGTGTAAGCAATATAATCAAAAAACTGCTAATTTTTCATTGTGTTGTAATAGTGTTAACATTATCCATTTAAAAACAAAAATACTGTTAAATAAATTATACATTTATTTCTGTCATTTTTGAGAGAGAACAATTTGGATAAAGTTAAAATTTTATCGACTGTTTTATAATTAAAACATTTTATTTCTCTTATAACAAATTTCCTAAAGAATAATTACTTACCAAACTTTCTTTGAGGTTGATAAAACTGGCACTCTGGCAACAATTACTGAAGTATTCTTAGGAACAAGTGTTTCATCATCATCATAAACTAAACAAAAAATTAAAAAACAAAAATTTTAATTTATTGTAAAACAAAACTTCTTGTAATTTATAAAATATGATGGTTTAAATTTTATCAATACTTTCTCTAAAATAGAATTATGCATGAAATTAATTATGAATGTTTTTAAATTTATTAAGTACTTCTAATTAATCTTAAGATCTCATAAACAAAATACATACTTTATTATGAAAAAACAATAACCAAAAAACAGCCAAATAACTCTAGCATTATAAATTAATATAGGTGGAGCTACTTGTTAAAATTTAATTTAATTAATTAATTTCAATTATTGCTAAATTAATTTGTAATACTAGAGTTATTTGGGTGTTTTTTGATTATTAATCCCTAGTAGATTTGATTGCCTGATACATATTATCTGATTAAGCTAATCTATAATTTGTCTGGCTTTGCCATAGTTTGTGGTTATTGAGTTAGTCTAGTCATGAGTGTTAGTTTGTCAGCCTATCTAATGTATGTGTATGTGTCAATTTATTATACAACCTTACCTCACCTTACATCATTAATATGTTCCAAGACTCACAACTTAAAGTCAAATAAATCTTTAAAAACTGACTTAAACCCCCCATAAATAACTCTATAACATCACTAATAACATTTTTATGCTTCTAAATAATTATAAAATATGAAATTATTTTATAGAATCATTATTTTATTCATTTTTATGTCATTTTGCCTTTTTTTTTATTGGTTTTTCAGGTGATTTTATAAGTTTTTAATAAATATATGACTGATGTAATGTACAGTTGCATAAACTGATGTTAAGGCTAAGTCTCATAGGCATAAATTATGATGTCAATACACTGACATAAATATGCTGCACATAGAACATCA
>WUQG02430331.1:0-14394 GCA_011317285.2 Androctonus mauritanicus | reverse complement strand
TACATCACAACAGACCAGACATCACTCTCATAGACAAACAAAACAAAGTTACCTACATTATAGACATCTCAATACCCGACACACACAACATCCAGGATGCATTCACCCAAAAAGTTAGCAAATACACAGAACTCTCACAAGAAATTAAGCATCTTTGGGAAATGCAAAAGGTAGTCACAGTACCCATCACTATCCACAACAGGAGTAATTCCTCACACTCTATGCAAAAGCCTCAAAACACTAGATCTGCAAAGTCACTATTGAACTATCGAATACTAATATCAATACTAAATACTTAAACCTAACGGTTAACACGACTCTGCAAATCCAGAGTTCTGCCTGAGCTCAGGTCTTTTATTATTTTCTATTAAATAAATATATTCAAAGTAAACAACGATCAAAAGTAACGTCTAACTGGCAAAGTAAACAACTGGAAACTTACAACTATGAAAGTATCAAACAAGTGTTAGAACTAGACTGGCAAAAACTACGTTAGAAACTTACAACTAATAAATAAAACAAGCTAAATAACAATAAAAATATAAATTTATTAGACTCAAAAACCACTTACAAAAGTGTAATCAAAGTTTTAATAAAGCAACTTTGAATATTCAAATATTCAAAATTCAAATTATTCACAAGAAATAAATCTTAACAACTACTTAAATTCTAATACCTCCACAACCGATACAAACTTCAAACCATTGTAGACTTTTTACAAGAATTCAAATTGTCACTCAACCAATTTTACTTTGAGACCAACACCTCTCCAAGTCGTTGGAATCTTAAGCTTTTTCTACTAGGTGATGTACAGTCCTGCATTGCTTCATTTACATAAGTCGTGCAACAAGTTTAACTTTACTAGTTTACAGATGTAAATCAATTCATGTCATCCTCTTTACAATTTAATCATAAACCAAACACAACATTGATAGAAGATCATTCTTATTTTCTTATATCGGATCAGTGGTAAAATTATTTAGAGGAGATGACGTCACAAACCAAGAAAGCTCTTTCGGAAGATGGATGTCCATTCTATAAACACGTAATTATCAAATACGAAGACAGAGAACATGGAAAGTAAGTTAACTCTTAAACAAAAATATAATACATTAAATAATAATGTATATAACGATAAAATAATAAGAGTATAATAAAGTAATAAATAGGATAGGTCAGAGTTAACCTCTTCACAACATTTAACAAATTTATATATTCTGTAACTAGAATTAATAATCTATCATTTAAATGTCTTTCCATTGAAATCTAACTGCAACTTTGGAAGATAGTCCAAATTGAAATTTGTAGATGCCATGGCAAGCAGAGCTCCAGGGGCCATAGGAATATAATGGTGTATGATATCTGATAGTATGTGTATATATATTTACATTTTATAATATCAAAAATGTAAATAATATAAAACGGTTTAAAATATTTTAATAAATTAAACTGAAAAATAATGATGATAATTATAATTTAATTAAAACATTCTAAAATTATTTTCTCTTCTGTCAGCACTGTTTATTTTTCTATAAGTTATTTGAAAATTAGCTGTCATTATTTTTATCTAAAGTCATTTATTGTTATATATAAACTGATCATTCTCAATTAACTAACTAGCTTAACATTATTCAACACACATCATTGATTATAGAAATCAGCAAGTTCGTTTATGACTGGAATTAAACTAACTAAGCGAAGTTATATCACAAAACAATGCTCTTCTTCTTTAAATTGACAAATGAAAAGATTGATATCATGCAATTTTAATGGATTTACACTCTACAGTCTTTAAAATTTATCAAAAAATTCTTAATTTGTCAAATAATGGTATATGTTGTTTTAAGGTAAATTGGGTTGACTCTCTGGAATTCTTTTCATTAAATAATTAGATTATTGAATATTTGGGGAAGTCCAAGATAAAAATAATAAGATGATAAAGAAAAATTAAAAAATCCAAATATAATCAACAACAGAGAAAATGAACATAACAAATAACTGTAATAATATAAATATGTTTATAACAGTTCAAAAATCTGGATAGCTAACTGGATTAAACAGACATAATCAAATTTAGATTTGAGATAGATCCTCTAACCACTCTCTATCCTCTCCAGCATTCCTATTAGAGGACAAATGAGATTTACATAATGACTACCATTAAAACAGTGTAATTTTATCTGCCATTTTATAATTATTAAGAGATTTTATTCATGTCTGTTTTGTCTTATTAATTCTTGAATTTCTTTTTTTTTACTAATATAGTAAAAGAAAAAAATCCTAAAATTTATAACTAACTTAATAAATTCATTAAAAAACTTCAGTTAAATATGCATTTATATTTTTAGAATATATATATGGAAGATTGTAGGAATAATAGAGAGTTAACCTCTTACTTATATGTTTTTAATTTAATATAAATGCATATATAAATTTAAATTACAATAAACATCTGACATGTTATAAATATAAAATTCCAGTTAATAAATGGTGATAAAAGTAAAATATAATATTTATTAATATAAATTAAAGTTTTAATGAGATTTAATATTATTTTTTATCATAATGAAAATATATTGCAATATTTATATACATTACTTATAAAATTTTAGTTAATCTCATGGCCCAATCCCATTGATTTATTTTGTTTTTTGCTTTTACTCATGGCCCTTCAGTAATATGGTATGGCCCCATTTAATAACTTCACATATATAGAAGTATGTTTGATATAAAAAGCAACTCTAATGATCTATGCTAAATTTCATTTAATATGAATTAATTATTCTCCAACTTTAAACCTATATATAATGAAATTTTATTTAGAATAAAAGATTTTTATTATACGAATAATACTTTTTAAATATAACTATTTTAAAGAATATGATAAATTGATATTTTTTCTTTGTTTTATTTTATTTTTAATAAATGTAATCTTTATTTAAATTTTTGCTTATAATATAAAAATATTTAAAAAATTATTTATAATATATATTTTTAAATGAACTAAATTAACTATATTTCCAGATCAAATAGTCTTAGCACTATATACATACAATGCTCGTGATAATGGTGATCTCAGCTTTAAGAAAGGAGATCGTTTATTTCTTTTAGATAAGAGGTATGATTAATATTGAATATTAATAATATTAATAATAATAATAATAATGAACTGATATTATTATAATAGAATTTCAATATTTCAAAGTAAATGAAATTTTCAATTCTATTGAAATTCTAAATGGGTAAGGGATAAGATCACTTAGAATTACTAAAAATTTCAAACTATATGAAATCCTTTTAGAGATGCATTTCATATAGTTTGAAATTTTTTATTAGTCTTTTTGAATTGTATGATTTTATTAATAATTGAATATAGTAGATGTAATACAGTAGAACCCTATTTATATATTTCTCACTTCTGTGTTTTTTGCACTTGTACATTGTGTTTTATACACACTTTCAATTTTGCATGTAAAATCATCTCATTTGCACATTTTTCATTTATACATTTTCGCATTTGTATGTTATTATTTTTATTTCCCCGGAGTCATTTCATTGCACTTATACGTAAAATCCAAGAAATCTTTGTGAAACTTTTTCAACAAAGGTACAATTTGTTATACTGTACATTACATTATCTTATGAAATAGAAAGTAGAATGAATACAAAAGTAAAACCAAAATTAAAACTTATCCCATGAGTCTTTCAACTGACTCAGACTCTCCCTTTCACATTTGGATTCATCCATTTCAGAAGTTTCAGTTTTGGTTTTACTTTTGTAATTCATTCTACAGTACAGGTATCTTTTGCAGACAGATATTTTAGTTGCATATGAAGGCTTGACCTATGAATGTTGTATTGCATCCAAAAAACAAACTACAATTGATTCTTTCTTTATGCCAAAATAACTGTATTTGCCTATCATCGTTAATTAAACTTCTTAATTTTAAGTTTTAATGTATTTTTTCAACATAAGTTAAAAAGTTTCATTTTAACGTTAATCTCACTTGTACATCATTTTTCTCTCTTCAAAAATGTATAAATAGGATTCTACTGTATATTAACTATGTAATTTTATATTATATTTGTTATTAAAGCTTTCTACTATCATAATAATTAAAATTCTTGAAAAGTTTTTGAAATTTTGTGGAACTTGAAAATGAAATGGTATATGCATAAGTATGAAAGTTTATAACTAGAGGAGTGCCTGTATGTATTTTATGTTGAATTTAATGAAATATTTAATGCATCATTATTTATTTAAACCTTATAATACCTATTAAAATATTCTCATTCAATTCCATTTTTGTGCAAAAAGAACATAAATTAATTTGACAAAACAAGTCACTATAATTTGATTAAACAGAAAGCCTACCATAAATGCATTTGTAATAGGCATTATCGTGTTAACCATTCTTCAGAAATGAGAAATTGAAATTCCAGATTTAAAGGAAAAATAATTTTCCATTATAACCAATTTGATACATTTGGGATAAATTCCAAGTTTTCTAACATTTCAAGCAAAACTAACTTTTTGCTGTTACTGCTGAATTTTTTAATTTCTCAGCTAAAATGCTATCCCACAGATATTCTTGATTTGCCAGTGTATGGCTAGTCTTGAGCATAATGTCTCCATCCTATTGGAATTTTATATAAAATGCATAGAAAATGATAACACATACGCTTTAGTATCATTAGTAGTTTAATAAAAATTATTGAATTGGATGCACATCAAACTCAAAAATCCAGAAATTTTATCTTCAAATTGTTAAAATAGATCTGCCAAAGCATTAAATGTAAATGTGATTTCAATACAACAGATCTCTTATTTATATAACTTATACTCTGGGGAATAAAAATAATAGCATACAAATGCGAAAATGTATAAATGGAAAACATGCAAGTGGGATGATTTTATGTGTAAAATCAAAAGAGTGTATAAAACACAATGTACAAATGCAAAAAACATAAAAGTGAGAAATGTATAAATGCAGTTCTACTGTATTAAAGGAAGTATTTCAAAACAGCAAAGATTACACCAAAAACCTTTGCTTTATAATTGGAACTTTTAATTCAAATCTCTGAAATAAGAAACTTCTAATTGATCTAATTATGAAATATATTACAAAATGTGCTATCTTCAGCTTCAAAGATACATGGATGTGTGTGTCTTTTTGTGTGTGTTGAATTTCCCTAAAAAGATGTTTAATAAAAATTCTTTAAATAGTTTATTTTTTGGAAAAACATTATTTATGATTTTAAATTTTCATATATATAATATAATATGCTTAAAGTATCCTCTTAAATTTAGTCTAGCTATTCTGTTCATCATTTTGTGAAATCATATATATCAAATTTATGCATTGTTGTATTTATGTGGAAATTTTTGGGACAAATTAGCTGCATAAATAGAAAGATCTACTATACTACCAGGTATAAGTAATAACACTTCTTAAATCTTCATTGGAAACTTTTGTATTATATGATCATGATGGCAGTGGGATAATTCAATTAAACTTATTGCATTTATGTAATGCAGACTAATATTTTTATTTAACATGCATATACTCTTAAGAATTAATTTGTTTTAATTAAGGAATAACTGTTTAAAATAAAGATAAAACAACAAATCATAATGATTGTTTAACTACTGCTTATTTACTTTCTACATAAATTAAATAAAAGTTTGCTGATTTGTTTAAGCTTCCAAAAGAAAGTTCTATCAAAACATCTTATAATTGGAAATTTATTTTGATATTATTATTTTGTTACAGTATTTATTTTAATATCATTATAATAACATTAAATATTAATATAAATTATAAAATAGTTTATAATATGCAGAATTTGAATATATTATGAAAAGTCATTTTTATAATTCTGAAACCATATATTGATAGTCCTTGATTTATGATGGAGATTTGGTTTGAATCTCTGTCATAAAGCTGATCACAAACCTGTTAGTCAAGAAAAAATAGAATAGAATTACTGATAGTTACATTTAGTGAAAATAGGTCACACAGTAATTTACAAGTTAGCCCAAACTGATTAGTCATGAGACTTAATTGTGTTTACAACTATTCTTTTATTTATCTGATCTCAGCAAGTCTTATCCAGTTTTTGATTAATTAGTCTGTGGTCAGCCTAAGGCAGAGCAGTTGTAAATTGTAAATGCCCAAAATTTATGGATTTCTCATTACTAATGTGTACTAAGACATTATCTGAATAAACTTAGCAAACACAAAACTACAAGAATCAGACATGAAAAAAAAGAATTTCCACACTTTAAACCATTGGGTCAAGGACTCAAACACATGGAATTGTATTGACCAAACAGTAAATTCTGCAATTGACCAATGCAATGTCATAAGCATGAATGGTTGCAAGTTGAGGACTACCTGTATAATTATATTTATAATTCTTGAAAGTTAGTGGAATTTATAAAATTTAAAGATGTTCTATTTCACAAAAAATGCGTACTTATCAAAACTCTTTAACAGTGCTGACTAGAACAAAAGAGAAGCTAGATTTTTTACAGGAATGTGATGCCGATAAGATATTATCAATGACAATCTTTAGAATTAAACTTCCTATATTTAATTGCAAGATTAGTAAGGTTAAAAGTCATTACTTGAAGATTGTTATCACTTTTAATAAACACAGATTATATAGTTTAAAAAAGCAGTTAAAAATAGCAGAAATTGATTTAAACAGCATAAATAGTTCCCAAAGAAATGCAATCTTGGCAGTTAATGAAGATAAAATTGGAAGTTTGAAGGCAAAATTGAGAATGAGTTATATTAAGAAAGTAAAAATAAATTTTTCATAAACAGTTAAAAAAATTTTCTGGTTCTAAATCTACACTGAAAGATCTTATGATTGTGGCAGATGGCATTTCAGTTTCAGATTATACAGAAAGATTGATTTTAAAGCATTCTAAATGGGCTCTATATGGTGGAAATATTTTTATCTTGTTAAGAATTTTAATAAGTATGTATTTGTTAGTGGAATTTGTATTTTATTTTACAGATTTTAAAACAGAAATTATATATTCTTTTTGTCTTGAAAATATGCATTTATTTATATATGAAAACATTATTTTCAAGTAAACAGATATGTAGATATTTGACAGTCCTAGATACAGCAGATTCCCTGTATTATGACAAACCAGAATCCTTAGAGATTCTGGAATGTCTGCTATTATTCCAATGTAACGGCAACTCGCAGAGAGTTGTCCAATTTAAAAAGGATCTGCTAGATATATTAGACCAACGTCTACCAAAAATCAACTGTACGCAGATTGTCGGAGACCCATGTTCAGGCAAAAATTATTTCTTTGATTCTTTAACAGACACTTGCATAAACAGACATCTGTTAAAGAATCGAAGAAATAATTTTTGCCCGAACACAGGTCTCCGACGATCTGCATACAGTTGATTTTTGGTAGACGTCGGTCTAATATATCTAGCAGATCCTTTTTAAATTGGACTGCTCTCTGTGAGTTGCCGTTACATTGGAATAATAGCAGATGTTCCAGAATCTCTAAGGATTCTGGTTCGTCGTAATACAGGAAATCTGCTGTATCTAGGACTGCCGAATATCTACATGTTTTAACATTTATATGTTATGGGATGTCCAGAAATGGAACTGTTATCAGAGATAAGTAAACAGATAATTTTCATAGATTTAACATGAACATGGTATAACTAATGTTGAAGCTATTCATTACATATTAGCAACAATAGCTCTCTTTAAAATTTTTAAACTTAATATATTTTTATTAGTTGATTCTCAGTATGATTTAATAATAAAATAATTTTCATTCAGCAAAAATTTTGTTCACTATATGTACACCAATTAGATAATATAAATATCTATAAAATATAGCACAAATCGTTAATAATAAAATCTTTTAATTATTTTCTAAAGAACATTTTTAGTTAAAACATAACCAACATGTTTGTATCTATTATATATGGATACAAACATTAAAGAATATAAATAAAATAATTCAAATAATTCAAATAATTACAAAACTGCTTTTTTAGAATTAACATTTTTTTACAACTTATTATTAATAAATTGTACATTGCTTAACTTAAACAAAATTTTAAATTATTTATAACTTGGTAAATATATATTAATCAACAGAAAGTTTTTGTAAATCACAGAGAAGAAAATTTTTTATATTATTAAAAAAATAGATTAAATAAACATTAGATAAAGATGTACAGTATATAAATATAGATTGCATTTATATAAAAATATTAAAGATATATATCGAGAAAATAAAAAAAAATTATCAAAATTAAATGTACAACTATAATATATGTAATCTTCAATTTAAAATTTCTATAAAAGTTTGATATACTGAAATTATATTTATTGATTTTATTTAGGAGATGCTTTAGCTCCAGTTGCAAATTGTGATGTTAAAGTTTATAACAGTCATTGTAAAGAAGATATGTATGTAAAAAATTATATAACTTACTGGAGAGAAAAAATTAAGAATGGGAAAGATATGCCTTGTTTATATCTTAAAGACTGGCACTTTACCAGGTATGGATATATTAAATTTTTTTATTAAAAAATATATTTTTTTTTAATTTCAATAATTATGGCTATTTGAATATTAAAAAATGATGATAAGCTCCAAAAAATAAATTAGAAATTGTTTATAAATATAATTAAAAAACAAAACAATTAAATATATTTAATATAGGAATTTATAACAATATTTCTTTTGCCATAAATTCCTATATTAATTAAATATACTTGCTTGTGTTAAATTTGTATTTTGATTATATTTATAAATATTTTCTAATTTATTATTTATATTTGTACATATAAATTATGCTTGGATTATTAAAGATACTACAGTAAGAACTTTCACTGTTTCTACTTTGCATAATTTAATAAAGACGATAAAAAGCACTATGAACAGGAAAAAATATAGGAGAATTGATAATGTTTTTTATAAATTATTTGTTCTCTTCAGCATTAAACTTTTAATTCCTGTTAGAATTATATATAGTTCTGCAATTATAAAAAAAAATATAAAATCGTTTTTAATTACCATGATAATTTTACATCTTAGATTGCTTTAAAATTTAGTAAAAAGAAATTTTTTTCTTAAAAATTTCAACAAATTTGAATTTGTATTTTCAAATCTAACAAATTTGAATTTGTATTTTTCTATAAGCAAAAAATAAACATTTTCTATTAAACAAAAAATCATATATAATAAAGAAATAAGCATGTGAAGTCCATGTTTCTGCGCATGTGCAAACTGGATCTGGACTCTTGAGATTGGAAGTGCTGCTATTACTATTGTCTCTCGCCTCGAATTTTTAATTGCATCTTTTAGAAAAATAAATCCTATTCTCATTATAAATTTTGTTTTAAATTAACATAGTTTACTTCCTGTTTACGTTTGTATGTTTCTTTTTGTTTTTGACTTCAATTTCTGGCTTTTCCGACAGAAAAATATTGGCTGTTCCCAGGCCTGAGGGTTCAATTTGCATTCGGCATACTCATAAAAAATCTACGAGTGTGCCAAGGCTACATAAACATTGCATTCATGGTTGCATTTAAATAAAATTTCATTTATTTCAGAAATTATAATTATTTTTATTTTAAGATAATAATTATAATTATTACTATCCATGATTATTGATGACCCAGTGCCATGCTTTCTTTATTGTATTTTAGTTTTTATTATGGATGACAGGCTATGATTGCATACAAGGGTTCAAAAGCAAAATCTGAAATTTGACATTTAAGAAAAAAGTTTATTTTTTGATGTATTTGGGCATGCTGTGGCCAATGGCTACCAACTAGTTTAAACATAATGTGATAATATAATGTGTTTTATGTAAAAATATTATTTTGGGATATTCTAATAAGTAAATCAAGATAGATACTGTACATATGGAAACAAAAGGAGGCATATATATATATATATATATATATCCAGTAGTGGATGAAATAGAAATAATAATGATGATGAATAAATAAATAAACAAAAAATAAATAAAAATAATGGGGTATACCCATCTTACAATAATCATTATTTATATATATTATATTTGCTTATATTTGGAAAAATTATTTTTTATCTGCCATTTATATGGTTAAGATTGAGGACAGTCAGCTTATTGAAAAAAGTTTTCAATCTATACAATTCTCTATATATATTGTATTATTTTTCAAAAGTAGTTATTTGTTGCATTTGATTTCTATAAAAATATAATAATTATAAAATTATTTTATGGTATTTAAAAACTTTTATTTTAATAAATCAATATAACTTTTTAAATTTATTTTCTAATATAATATTTAAAAATATAAAATCAATTACAGGTGTTTCTCTAATTACAAACATTTATACTTATGAATTTGAAATTTCATTTTCAAATTTCACAAAATTTCAAAAATTCTTCAATAATTTTAAACAGTATTATAGCAGAATGCTCTAATAAACAACATAATGTAAAATTATATAGATAGTTAATATATTACAGTAGTATTTAAGATGACAACAGTTACCCTAAAAAATCCTTGCTTTATTTTCAGAACTTTTCATTAAAACCTATAAAATAAGAAACTTTTAATTGGTGCAGTTATGAAATATATTATAATATACAATATATAAAGTTATATCAATACTTTTGTAGCCAAAATAAATAACAGCAGTGTCTAAAATAAAAACAACCCAATTTACAAATAAAACTTATGTATGAATTATGTTTGTAACTAGAAAAGTGCTTGTTCTTAACTAACCAATTGTTTTAGAATTTAATGTCAAATATTTCCTGCTTACTTTTTATATTTAATTCTTATTTACTTTTAAGACAATATCCTTATTATGAAGCTTATTTGACTCCAGAATATTTTATGTCAGATTGGTTAAATGAATTTTTGGATGGGACAGATAACATTGATGATTATCGCTTTGTTTACATGGGACCGAAAGATTCATGGTAAGAAAAAGTATCTTAATTACTTAATAATTAAATTATATTCAATTTCTTTTTATCACTATTAAATTTTATTCCCTATCTACCATTGATACATTTATTTAATCATATTCAACTCAATTAAAATATTATTGGTATTTTAAAAAGAAAAATTGATTTTAGATTGATGTTTTAAAGATTTTATCATACTGAAAATCATTAAAGTTTTAATTTTGACATAATTTTTATAATTAGAATTTAGAACAATGTGAAAATTATGCTGTTTCACATTGTTCTAAATTCATAATATGATTTGTTACATAACAAGATGAATTATGACTATTGTTTATTTTCAATCTCTCTTGTTCTGCATAAGTTGTTAATCATTTTCTTTTTAGTTAGTAGAAAACTTTATTATTAAGTTATCTCTTAAAACAACTATAAAGTTTTCTACTAACTAAAAAGAAAATGATTAACAACTTATGCAGAACAAGAGAGATTAAAAATAAACAATAATCATAATTCATCTTGTTATGTAACAAATTACGGTATATTATGAATTTAGAACAATATGAAACAGCATAATTTTTTTTTTAGAATTAATCAGTTTTTCTTATTGCCCATTGATATAAATGTTTAGCCAAAATAAAAATTGAATTTTGTTAATTCTTTATGAATTTTAAAAAAATGTAAATTATATAATAATTAATATGTTACTTTTATAGCAATTATTTGCATAAAAATTTTTCATTATATTCTTACTTTTTAAATACAGTAGGTCCCCAACTTTATACAATTTTAGAGATACAGAGATGCTTAAGTCTTTTCATTTTTATTAAATTTCCATAAAATGCTAATGAAAAATTCATTAAATTTAGATTTTTGTAAAAATATCACCTATGGACTTAAATTTTCTTATTTATTCATTTCACCATTCCATTTGTTAATGTACCCATTTGTATATATCAAATTTAAGCAATGTTAGACTTATGTGGCATTTTTTTTGGCAAATTAACTATGTACAAATCTACAGTCTGGGATCTACTGTATTGTATCATCATCATTTATTGCTATATAAAAAAAATATATGTATAGAATTTTTTCATTAGAAACCACTAATTTGTATCTGCTTTTCAATTTATGAAGAAATCATTTCATTATTAATTAATCTACAAATAATTTGTATCAAACAAATCTTGTTCTATATAATAATATATAATTCATATTTTAATTAATTTTTCCTGCCTATCAGATCTTCAAATTGATTCATAAAAAATATTTTATTGTTCATATGTTCTATTATCAGTTTAGTTATATGAATAATTAATTGTTGTTATGAATTCTTTTTTTTTTCTCCTCTCCATTGATTATGTCAGATATATTTTCCATATAAAATTTACTGCTGTATACTATTGACTTTTTATAAAACAAGATTGTATTAATTTCCATATACAACAGCAGTCAAATCAAACATATACAGGTTATCTCTGACTTACAATTTTCCAATCTTATGATCATCCTTACAATATTCCAAACTTGGCTATTTTCATAGCATACTGACTAAAAATACTTTTTTATTTTATTAAAAATATAGTAAAGCAATTACTTTATCTCCTTGTGGATCTGGATAATTTTATATTTTGGAGATCAGGTTCAGTTTTGGGTTATTTTATAATCTTGAGGACTTGGGATCATATCTGGACAATTTTACCATCTTAAAGGTTTCAATATTATAAAATCTATTATTATTACTAAAATTATCATCATTATGGATCATTTTTAACTTATTTATCAAAATATAATCCCATCATAAGTTGAAGACAACTTGTAATTATTATATTTTCAAACACTTTTATCATAGCTAGAAAATATTAAATAGTATAAAACAGTGATTGCATATTATTCTAGATTATTGCAATTTTATATTTAACAATAGATTTCTTTATATGTAAATTTGCTCCAAGATGGCATTTTACCATTGTGTTGGAAAATGCTAAGCCCTAATCAATGCAATCTTTCAAATAAATGAATTATCTAAAAACTAGTAGTCATATAGATTTTATTAATTAATGTATTTTAAACAGAAATTAGAACAATTGAATATTCACTAACTTTTAGAAAACTTAATCTATTTTCACAAATAATTTATTAAAATCAAAACTTATAAGAATTCTGGATAAATTTAAGATCAATATTTGATGAAATTTTAATAGTTTTAAATACAAACAAATTCACTTGTATATTTATTGTTGCATTGTTTTTAAATTCAAAAATTGCTTGGTCTTAATGGATTAGAAATTCAAAATCAAATTGTTATTAATATAAAAAGATAAATTTCTTTTTCTTGATTTCTGAAATATATATCATCTCATAATTCTAAGAATTTTATGAAGCACATTATATGAAATCTTATAGAAAGATTACTCAAGATGTTAATTAGAATAAAACCATTTAAATATCCATCTCATTGTTTTATATCATATATGCAATTTTGTAACAAGTTTGTTTGTTTGTTTGTTTATGTTTTAGGACTCCTTTTCATGCTGATGTATTTGGATCCTATAGTTGGTCAGCAAATATTTGTGGTAGAAAGAAATGGCTCCTTGTTCCTCCTGAAAAAGAAAATGTATTTGTTGATGCTGGTGGAAAATTATTGTTTGATATCAAATTAGATTCTCTAAATAAAACAGATGTCATAGAAGTAATTCAGGAACCAGGTGAAATTATTTTTGTTCCAAGTGGTTGGCATCATCAAGTTTGGAATTTGGTATTTACAATTTCATATAAATAAATATGTGCTATTACTTCAGAGTTGAATTTAATAACTGTTTACAGGATGACACTATATCAATTAATCATAACTGGTTTAATGGTTGTAATATAAATTATATTTGCAAACAGTTACATTCATCTCTCAAAGAAGTTCAAAAAGAAATTATAGATTGTAGAGAGATGACCGATTGGGATTTACAGTGTCAAGTAAGTCAAACAGGTTTATTTATTATATTTAAATGATGATTAATCTCTGAATTGTAAGAATTGAAAAATTATTTTTTAATTAAACTGAAAAATCATTAATGATTAAATTAATAAATTATTAACATGCATAGCATTAGTAGTTGCAGAGGTTAAATTTTTCTACATAGCTATAAGAGATATTTTAATATTCCAAATTCACTCTATATATTCTAGCTAAAAGACTTTCCAGAAGAGAACCTAGAGCATAATTCTTATAAACATAGATATAAGGAATGAAATCCAAAATTTTTTACTGAATTTCTGGGTATTTGTTTAGTCAGAGTGAAAAAAATTTGCATTCCTGAATTAATATCTTTATATCATCATAAAAGACTAACAAAGAGACTCCACGACTCGTGACTCGTCGATTTTGACGAAAAAATTTGTGCATGCAGAACTCCACTAATAAAGTTCACTG